>JAHZNF010003532.1:0-12810 GCA_027744215.1 Troglopedetes dispersus | reverse complement strand
TTTCACGTCGCCAAAGTGAAAATGGAAGAAGCCCACTGAAAAAATAAATTACAGGTTGCCCAAACTCTTGCTCACTGAAGCCAACAATATTTTCATGACTCATTTTTTTCTGAGAAAGAAAGACACGAACATGGAAAGTAGGCAACTATCAATGCAAAAAAAAACTGGCAACCTTAAAAGATAAGCACATCCTGCTAGTCTCAATAATATTTCGTACAAATTCTCTAATCAACTTTTGAATGAACTTCGCAAATTTATGTTATCGAAAAAATGCATCCTATACACATGTCGTGGACATTAATAATGATATCATTGCTTACAAAAACTCCTCACTGCACTTCAACCAAGATAAATAAATTGTCTTTATTCCTTCTCAAGGTTAAGTTCATTAAAAACACATACAAACACTTCCTTGTTTTTGTGTGTCATTGCTCCAAATATTGCAATTCACACTTAAATAAACTGTGCTCATAAAAATGTTCAAAGCCGACAACCTTATAAAAACTTCCACTCAACCACACTTCCCACTTTTTGTTCCAGGAAAAAGTGAAATATAATAAGACAATCAAACTAAAGGAACACACGGAAGTGGACACAAAAATATATAAAAATATGCTACTCAACTTTCGCTTGTTTTCTTTTGAATTTTTCCTCTTTTATGCTTCCGCCTTCCTATTTTCGGAGACTTGTTTACATCAACAATTTTTGCAGGAAATGATAAACAAAAGACAAAAAAGGAAAGAGCTCGGGAAACTTGGGCATACAATCATAGCATTACATTACAATCCAAGGACAAAAAACAATCAAGTTATTTCCTGGTTCCGCTTCAATAATTATTATTATGGTGCATAATAAACACGTGAATTACGTTTATTTTCTGGAAAATAAACTAAAAAACGTCGGATTTTCCTTTCACGTTTTTTAAATAAATAATAGCAAAGCAATCTAAAGTTAGCACAATATAGCTTTTTAGAATCACACCATGTTTTTGTCTCCACTGCTGCGCATCCATAATTTTCGTAATGAAAGCCTTTCCAGGCTAATGAATCCAGCATTGAAGATAATGAGAGCTTCTCGAAGCTCTCCATCCTTTTCAAAAACTGAAGCAGCATCCATTTATTTTCCAAATCTCATCTCTGCACACACCAGCAACGACTTCCCAGCTAATCTTTATTTATAATACTAGGCAGCCAACATGAGATAGATGGACACAACGAGTTGAAGAGTATTACGAAAGGCGACATTTCTCTCGAAAATCCATCTAATTTACGCTTCAAGTGTATTTTTTTAAACGAGCTAATCGACACCATTATCAATTCTCGCGCGTCATGCCTTCCACACACAATAAACACTCTCCTTTTGTCTTCTGTGTCCATAAATGAAAACTATACTGCAGCTTATTACTACGGTGCGGTACTCATATGAGAGGAAAGATATTGATGGAACGAAAAACAAAATCCAAAATTGCTTCACCAGAACTCAGCCATATTATATCTTAGCTTATATTATGCAAACAAGCTCCACATTACACAAAGTTCCTTATAGAATTTATGGACACCCTCCCTCAGTGTCATTAAGACCCAAAGCCATTCTCAAGTCAACGCGAAATGAGACACAAACAACAACTGTGGTTTTGTGGTGACACATGAGAAAATGCTCCAATTGTCGCAATCACAAAATCTGTTCAAAAAGGACACACACACTCTCAAGGAAAATGAATGGTGTGTCAACCAAGAAAATGGCAAGCTCAGCGAAAATAAGTAAGTTATTCCAAGAACAACAGGGTTTTTCCCACATGTGTACAGCTGTTGCCAACAATGACGCCGATTTTTGGTGAGCACAACATTTTCTCTCTTTATTTTTCACAAAAGCACACATTTTATGTGCACATTTCAAATATTACCCAAAATGGAGAAAACCTGTGTCACAAAGAAAAGCGAAAAAAAAAACAAATGCAAAGCCCGAAGCATTTTAGCTGGACGTGAGCATAATATATGTAATGCATACAATTTTTTTGTTCCCGTTATTGCTTGTGTGCATAAATAAAAAAAGCATGTCAAGCCTTCATGCATCATTATTACAGCGAAATGCTGCTGAGCTTTGCAAAAAAATGTTTTAATTGAAGCCTCAAACGACATGAAGGCACGTACATATTTCATGGACACAATTCAAACTTGAAACAGAAATGTTCCAGAATGACGTTGGCTGCAACAATAAATATAATTACTGTAACATTGCACCAAAAAAATCTGCTCCCCCTTCACAAGAGAACATGTCGGATAAAAAAAGAGCTCGCGGAGGGGGAACACTTTTATTTTGGGAGGCGAAGGGAGGCAAAGTGAAGGGATGTGTGCAGAGCTTATCGTCGTACAATTCATTAGGGAGGAGGATTACATGAAATTAAGGCTTTTCGCCGGGGATTCCCTTCTTTGGAAATCCTCTTGGAAAAAAAAAATTGTAAAGCCGGCTGGTGCACACACAATTCCTTCAGCTCAGCCTCTTTCCCTCTTCTGTGAGGAGAGTGTGGTGGCAGTGTTGAGAGGCGATATGGCGCGTCTAAACTTTTTCCTCAAAGTCCGATTTCGTTCTTGTCTCTCAGCTCAGCACACACACACTATCTCATCATTTAAAAAAATATGTGTGTGTGTGTGTTTCTGTTTCTAGATTTCTATTTATGTTCCACAAATTATTTCTCCAGTTGGAAAATTGAAAGTAAAACTCTCTCGGGAGAGCTTTCCAGCCCGCCTAATTCCTCTCTTCTTCTCTGCTGCATCCAAAAAAATTTTTTTTGGAGGGATTCGTATGTTGAGTGTGCCTCTGTGTGCATTTCTCCCGTTGACAGACTGACTGACATGGACACTCACACACATCCACGTGACAAGGCAATGGAAAATCCTTTTGGACTCAAATGAAGCCACTTACAAAAGTGGATTTAATTTTCGAGGCTCAACGAAAGCGAGCTTATAAAAAAAGCTGCTGGAACTCAGAAACAAAAAAGGATATCATATAAAATGCACACACACACACATATATTCACTAATATTATACCGACTTTTTGTACTAAAATATATATTCTGTTCAATTGGAACAATCATAAATGAATTATGGATACAGCCTCCTCTCCGGGAAGCCAGAACAAGTGTTACTTAAGTTGAATTAGTCAAATCCGCCCCAACACAATTCTCGAGGCAGGGAATCTTTTTTTTCTCTTCTTTTTTAGTATCAGTCAGTGCTGCTGCTCCTGAGCCACTTTTATCTTTGCACTCTTATGCACTTATATTAGTACAAATTGCTCTACATAATAAAACATGCTAAATTAATAATATTTTTATAGATCGCATGAGTTATATTTTTTTCGCCTCCACACAACAATTCCTAATAATAATAACGAATTATTATACAGTGATGCACTTACTTGCTACTCACCGAACTCCCACTTGGCACAATAAATTATTTACGCACACACACGCACCACCAAAAAATATGTTCAAAAGAAATAAGAGAGCTACTTACTACCAAACCACCATTTAACTTGGAGTGTAAATACACATGTTTTTACTTTGATTAAACGCAATAAGAGAACATTTTACATTTTTATTTTATGTGCACACAAATATATTGCATCATTTTGGTGGTAATCCAAAATAAAATCACCCACGTGTGTATACCACACTATGTGGTCATCACATAAAAGCCGACGAGGAAACTTCAAACGTTTAATTTACCAAAAAAAAACAGAAAGAAAACTAAAGTTGTGGCAGTCTTGATTTGAGCTCAAAACTATCTACTCAAAATGTGCGTATACACTCGATTAAATATTGAAAGACTGTGTCTGGGTAGATATATGTGGCCACTTTTTTTTTAAAAACTTTTTTTCTTTTTTCTGTCCATCAAACAAGGAACCCCAAAAAGCGATGGATGCTTCACAAAACATCAATTCGATTTACCCAACACTTTTATTTTTAGCTCCATTCAATCCTCCTAAAAATGTTTATATTTATGGAACAGCAGCAATTCAATGCGTATGTGGTTAAACATTATTTTATTCGTGTAAATACAACCACTTCTTTTTATTTAAACCAAAAATTTATATTGCTTCAATTCGGTTCGAATTTGAAGCAATCATCTTCAGTGGTTTAGAGGCTAACGAAACAACTTATATATCTAATTCATAATTTCCCCATCACTACCTGCTCCAAAAAAAGTGAAGTGACGCCAAAGTGCTAAAAATGTGATAGTGGTTTATGGATGAATCACACAATATCATTGTCACTCGCGCCGTGCGGTCTATGCTGGATCTTTTCTCAGCGAATCCTCTTTCTCCAGTTTCATATTACATTCACGTATGTAACAAGATAACCCACAACTACAACTGCGTGCGTAAATAGGAATACATTTTTTTCTATTTTTTATTGCAATGAATGGGCCACCATTTACTATACGCACCAAAACAGTATTTATTTTCCTTCTCTTCATCGTTTTTTCCTGCACACACAGATCCTCTTCTTTTCTTAACAAGCACGTGGAGACGATCTATAAAAAAAGGAGTGAGTGATATGTGAACACACATGTACACTACGAATAGTATACAATTTTTACGCACATTCTCACATCACATTCCTTTTATTCCGGTTCACTCATCTTTTACTAAAGCTCATGTTCACGACTTCCCAACAAAAAAAATCGAGTTGTTGATAACACAGGTCTGGTCATCCGACTAAAATTATAGAGCTGAAGCGGATCTTTTCAATTGGGTTTTTGTATTTCCTTTTTTTTCTGGACACACACATTTCTCCTCAAAAACCTGTTTACTCTTCTGTAAAATTTACTGTGAAAACATTTCCGTTTATTTTGTCCCCGAAAAAAAATCTGTTTCTTGGTTCCTTTATTTTTGTTTCCACTATGATCATTCTTGTTGTGTCCAGAAATAGCATCCATAGTAGTAAATATAAACGCACAATTGGAAAGCATCAGTTTACTTTCCTATTTACTATCTTTTTTATTATATTTTCATTACAACGAGGACAAAATGCAGTGGACACAAAGGTAAACAAACACACACAGTTGGGAGCAAAGATAAAAAAATATATGTAACTTCCGTGCGTGTCTGTCCCCTCGATTTCCAAGAATAGGCCAATATTGACTGCATTTGTTGTGGATTTTATTTTCTTAGCTGAAAGGGCTCGCTTTGAGGAAGAGAGTGAATGATTGACAAAATAGAATTTATTTCCCATTTTGTTCTACAATCTTTTTTCCACCCACCCCACCAACACGAGAAAGTAAACTGCATCATTCCAATCACACGAGAGAAAAGGAGAGGCATAACAATATGGACACAATAACAAATAAGCTCAATACTTCGTATCCATCCATTTTGTATGTAGAAAGGAGAAAGGGGAAATGGACACATAAAAACCTTGTTTCCATTTTTATTATTTTCCTTCTTTGTACTTTTCCTATAAAAGCGGATTATTAAGATTGCTTCCAATCAAATAAAAATCCCTTTCTTTAAATATTTAAATCCAAACTTTGAACATCCCATTTGTAGATCTACTGAGACTCTTACTTAAGAACAACTACAAAATGGTGTTCAATCTTATCAAAAAATGAACCGACCTCCATAATTTTACTATTTTCATTCACCATAATTTAGAAAAAAATAATAATGTAACAAGTCTATTACTCCCTCAAAGAATAACGAGTATAAATTAAGTCCATTTTTTAAAATATTAATATGTTCATAATTATGAAACTTATAGCTTTCGCCGGAAATTCTGCTGTGCACCCGCCGCGGTCAACCAGGAATTTGTTGACATTATTTTTTTTGCTTCCACTCTTCACATGTCGAATATACGGCTCATTGCCGTTCTTCCATCATTCACTAATCTCTCTCTCTTTCTCAACTTATATCTAACATATATCTATTATATAATAATATACAATATTTGTGTCCATAAACACTACTATGCATTCCTTGTGTCCGCCACGAAACACAATCTTCAAAGACTGTGGAGATTAACCAAAGTAGGGCGTCTCGTGTTGCACACACTCCGGCTCACAATTTTCTCTGTCTGCGAAAAACTGAAGGATGAATGATGCGTTTTCTTGAGCAAGATATAGATCCCTGAGCATTGTAAGTAAATCCAGAGCAGTTGATTCAGCTTTGGTAAACAAAAAAACGAGAGAAAACGACAAGACCAAAAGAGGGCCATTAATCAACTTTTCCCTTTTTATTCGGCCTCCTTCTTCCCAGAAGATACACATACCATCCACAGTTCTCTGTGCACACACACATTTCTTAGACTCACTTGAAAAAAATAAAAGAAAAGGAGAGCACCAACCAGCAGCCCCACACAAAAAAACTTTTTTTCTTCATATTATGCACTTATTTTTTATATATCTTCACAATCAAAAAAAATTTCCGTCATCCATCACGAAGGGAAAGAAAAGAAGCGGGCAATAATATTCCTTGCCTCCATATAATATGTATATATTGTAGCAGGTTCGGGAACAAAGTTTTCTTTTTTCTCAACTAAGTAATACATAAATGATCCATCGAGACAAAAAACGATTCTCTCAAAGAAGGAGGGCTTATCCTTGAATCGAAAAATATCGGATGCAATAATAATAGCATTGCTAAAAAGCGAAGAGGACAAAGGAGGAAGTTTATAAGAATCTCCTTTTCTTTCTCTCGCTTCACCAAAAAGCGCACACAATAATCCTATGCTGCAATGCCATTAAAGAACAAAAAAGGAGAAAATGTTCTTATCCTGAGTCATCATAAAAAGTACCAACTAAAGGAAACCCAATATTATTTAAGAAACTTGAGAATATTTTTTACAAAGTATTGTTGCAATATTGCACCAACCAAGGTCCAAGAGATATAATGCAGCGCATTTTTTAAAAAATATTTGAATGATACCAGAAAAGAAGATTTCCAAACAAGGAAGCGGATCACCATTAAGATGATCTCTTGATCTCTTGGAATGGGATTCACAAGAAATAAAAATACATTCAAAGAATCCTCAACCGTACTTCAACTTTTCTGGGTGTGCATTCAAGTCTCTTAATTTTAGCAAAAACACAATTTATTATTCTGCTTTTGATGCATTTCACTCATTCTCACAATGCAAGCTGTTCAGATCTATCATAGATATCTATACAGAGATTAGTTTCTCGTTAAGTCTTGCAATTTGTTGACCGGCGTTGCATATTACATATTATGAACACAGCAAGTCAACAAGATTTGATTTAAAAACCATGCTCAAGCCAAATACTGTAGCTCCACATTTCATAATTAAATAGTTCCCAGAAAAGTTTCTAAAATTCTAACTTGATTCTCAATTAAATTTAAAAACATTTTGTCCCAGGAACTTATCCTCTTTAAAATTATAATTTAATTAAGGATCATCTTCTCCAACCAATTATATATTCTCATCAGTCCAACTTTTTTTTTCTCTCTTCATAGTAGTATCCAATAAAAAAAAGCTTGAGAGTAACAAATTTTGAACCGTCGACTTTTTTCCTGTCTCCATTTTGAGCACTTACAAAAGTGCACTTTTCCTCTTAGAAATCCATCCAACATTTCAGCTTAAAAAACATTCACAGTGCAAACATGGATCAACAATATCCTCATAACGATTCTTATTATTACCACAAAAAAAATCTTTCATCCACCTCCACTTTGTCAACTTGTTTTTTTTCCCTGATGATGCGGATGTGATGTGATGATGAGAAAAAGCTCTTTTTTTTTCTTGGTGGACCACGAACGACGCCGCACACAATTTCCCCTTCCAATTCAACCTTTCCTTTCTTCATTCCTGCCTGCCTCCACTTAAAAAAAGCAAGTTATGTATGTTGACAGGTCAAAGTGGAGAGACGGTGATAATAATATACGGCCACAAGACGAAAAGTGCTTTTTCCTCTTAAAAAAGCCACAAGGATGAGAATGATGACACGAGACTAAGCAGCAGGCGACTCGAGAAAAAAAACCTTCAAGTTGACTCAACTCTCAGGGAAAAAAATATTCTTCAAAGTATTATTCTTTGATGATAGCGTCTTATCACTGGAGAAACATTCTCCAGGAGAAGAAAAAAACGTAATTGGTGTGTGTGTGGTAAAAAAAAAGTTGAAGAAGAAAGAGGAAAGATGTGCCCACACGGAGACGTATATATGGACACACTCACTCACCATTTAAGGCAGCAAGAAGAGAAGGGGAAAAAGTTCAAGTTTGTCTTTTTTTCTTTTTCTCAAGAAAAAAATTATAAGTGGATACCTACCTTCCGTCCTTCCATTTTCACTAGAAAAAATGGATGACAGTCCGCCCACAAATTTCTTTCTCGTTTACCTTGTTACAGGTTCTATGTTATCATAATTTAAAAAAAGAAACCTGGAATCTAGGAATAATAATACACACACATACCATGCACAAGTTCCGAAAAATCTTGACTGTCGTCTAAGATGTGGTAGAAAATTATACTGTGTCCTTTTTGGTGGATCCAGCAGAAGAGTCTCCAAAAATTACAACTTTTCTAAAAAAGATGGGTAATGAAATAAGAGCTCCCTCAAGATACGCACGAGAAAGGGGAAACATTATTAGATTGAGTTGAGGAACTTTCTCCAATTTTTTGTACCAAACTCCTTTTTTCATTTTGTGGAGGCGCACCAAAAAATATTGTGATGGTGAAGAGTGCACACAAATTTTGCCTCTGATCCACCCATGGTTCGGGTTTACCCAAGAAATGACATTAGGTGGTCAATGTCCCGCTGGATAGCGGATCACACAAGGAAAACATATGAAAATATTCTTGTCGCAGCTCACTCAAGTTCACTTTCTTCCACCGAAAAAATAAATGTGCTAATATTCTGTACACAGACCCGTCCTATCAAATTCTTACGTTCACTCAAGGCACACAAGAGAAATATAATATTCCTTTAAAAAATTGAGTTGTTAACGGTGCTCTTCTTGGAACAGAATAGTATATGACTTCCATGTTCTCCTTATCTCTGTAATGCATTTTGATAAGCTGGGTTCTTGAGGACCAGAGTGTTTTTAAAATGTAAATTGCGATTTTGTTCCAGAATAATGAATTATGTTTCACCATCAATTTTTTAAAAAATATTTTTTGATGCCTTCTTTTTAAATTCAGTGTCTGAATTATGTACCACGTTTGAATAAATTGGTCCACAAAAGGAGTATGACAGACACAAACAATTCTTCGATAAGAAAATTCTTACCAGCATTGTTTCAATTCACGGGTCACTTACGAAAGTATTTAACCCCAGGAATTAACTTCGGCTTTCCACTTAAGTTTTGGACATATCATCATCCCACCTCCATTTTTAAAACACTCCTCCAGAACTTATGAAAGAAGATGATGTACGAAATGCCTCTCTGAAAAAAAAAATCGGAACCGCTTTCCTTCTCTTTTTATTGTGAAGCAAAGTTATCAAACCTCCACACATAAAAGAAACTAAGAAACTTCTTCCTTGCTTGCTTATCATGAACCACTAGTTTTTTTTTTCAAACACTTCAAAAACCCACCGCCATCCTCCTCTCCCTTCCTGTATTGTTTGTGTGATTCAACCCGCATATTTTTCTTTTCCCGCTTCACCGATAATGAATAAGTTTCTCATCATTCTAAATGCATCACCACCACCATCCCCATTCCATTTTGAGATGTGGCCGCCTCTCTCCCAGTGCCGTAGCGTGGGTGGACACTGGTATCCGGGCCGGACCGGATTTGGTCAGAAAAAAGGCCGTACTTGCAGAAGAATCAATTAATAATACATCTTATTATAGAGCCGTCCGTCGCAGGCTGGACCAAGCCCCGCCACAGCGCTGGATTAAAGATTCGGGTGTATTTAGGCTTCTGGGGTGGATCTAGGATTCTCGAGGATCTAGGGTTTAGGTGGATGTAAGCAGTGTCGTAGGTTGGGTGGATTTTGGAGCAGAATTGGTCAAAAATAGGCTGTACTTGCAGAGGAATAAATTAATAGTACATCAAAAACTTATTATGAAGCTGTCCGTCGCTTTTATTATCCAGGCCGGACCAAGCCACGCTACGGTGCTGCTCCCTCCACCAAAAAATATTTCATCAGGATTATTTTCGTCCCTGCTTTTCTTGTCTCCTTCCCAATATTTTTTTCGAGATGGATGAGTAAATCGGTGAATGACATGTCTCCAACAAAATGAGAAGAAGATTGTAACGAGATACGAGAGGAAAGGGAAGGAAAAGACATGAAAATAGAGATTTTGTATTTTTCTACTTTACGCGATTAACGAATTGGAAAAATGGATGGAAAATTTTTCCATTACACCTAATATTTAATTCTTGATTTTGGAGGCACTCAAGTGAAGTCAAAAAGAAAAATTGGATTGAATTGAGATGCACACACTTTTTGTGTGCATGTTCGCCTCCTTTTAATACATTTATTTCAGGATTCTACAAACATCAATAACTTAGATGTTCTAAGTGAATCTCATGACGAGTGAAACAACGGTGAAAAAGTTGTAACATAAATATTTTTTTCAAAACAGGAAGTTCACACAAAAAATCAGGTTATGCTACAATATTTTGCGCAGAGTTTAGAATTATTTAATGAGGTGACAAGATTTTCGTGCTCACTTGCTCCTAAAATATATTTCGCAAAAGTAGGCTACCCAGTCCGTCCGCATGTTTGTGTTGAAACAAGCCTACAGCCTTCAGTAGTAATAAGTAATAATAATGGACACAAGCTGTTTACATATTTTGTTTAGCTGATTATTCCATAATTTAGGTAAAAGTAGAACTGGAAAGAGCGCAAGCTTACTACTCAAAACTACTACCTCCATCGTGTGCAAAAGCAATTTTTTTCTAGTTAATCTTTCGCAAGTCGGTCTCCACTTGAAATATTGAACAAAGAAGGAAACCCAGAGGAAAGTATTTTCCCTCAACAAAAAAAGTTAACCCAAGTGGAACACGGAAAGCAACAACAACAACAACAAAAAATGGTGGAAGGAAAAGCTCGAGGAGAAAATGATGATGGTGACGCTGCTGGCAGATTTGGATCACAGATCTTGTTTGTGGAGGAGATGGAGCCCCAGCTAATTTTAATTTTATAAAGTAGCTCAGTTGAAAAGTCCATGAATGAGTGAGTGACTCATTGAATGAGTGTGGATAAAAAATATATACTGTGTGCACAAACACACGAAAAAATAAGTGGATCCACACAGTTTTAAAGTTGGAGAGAGAGAGAGACTCAAACTAATACTCTCTGGGTTGGAGGAGATGGATGGATGGATGAAACAGAATGCAATTTCGTGCGCTTTCCTTGATTCATTATTTTTTCGAGAGAGAAAAGCAATTGTGGAGGCATGAGAAAAAGGATTTTCGTTTTGCGGTCGAGTGTGTATTTTTTTCAGTGTCCCTTCTGTATATTTTATGGGCACGACCACCCAACAAGCTTGTTCCTTGTTTTGCTACTGGAGAAAATTTTTTTTCTCCTCCTCAAATAATAATAGAGCTAGTTTTCTGCACGGACCTTGCTCTCTGAAACAAAAATATATATATCCTCCGAGTTGAACTCTGGAACACTATATTATTCTTCCAAATGCTTCCCTCCAGAGAGCTTCCGGATCTTCTTCTTTTCGCAAAAAAAGAATCCTGGACTCAAGAATCAAAACATAAAAAAGGAAAAGAGTGAAAAACAAAAATCCTTTTTTTTGCGCTGTTGCTTATCCACTCCTTTTTTTGGTACAGCGTGACCGGTTGCGTGTGTGTCCATAATAATGGGAAACAATCAAACACACCATCACGGGAAAAATAAATCCGCGTAGGCAAAATAATAAATAAAAAATACAAGTCTACTATGCTCCAACAATGCTGGATCTCCAAAACAAAAATTCGGGAATACTTAAATTGCTTTTAAACAACCCACTTTTTTCTCGTTCGTTTTTTTCTGAAAAAGAAAAAAACAAACACTGTGTTTGTTCCTCTTTCCCTCATAAATAAATAAACAAACGGGAAAGTGAAACAGGGAGGAGAAGATTCTCAGCTGACACGACATCATCATCATCACCATCTTTATTACTATTGCATGGACCAGGTCAGGACTGGTTTTTTCCCGCCTCCATAAATGATTCATAAATAAATAGAATCTACAGCTCTGGAGAGAGATGGGAGAGTAGAGAGGAGAGCACATTTGCGAATGATGACGACGCGAGATCAGAGACTCACATAAAATGGCTCTCTCGTGAAAGAAAGATGACCGCTGCGACGAAGCAATCTTATCATCCTTCATCCATCAACATCATCATCACAACAGCCTTCATATAACAAAGGAAAACAGTGGAGCATAAACACAACCCAGGAAAAAATATAGTAATGGACACCAGCATTTGCTTCTTCAAAAATTTAAAAGTCAGAACAATAATGTAGAAGATAACAAAATAGAGGGGGTAATTTGACTAACTTTAGTGCCATAATAACTAAAGATAACTCCATCGGATCAACTTCAACATTAGATTCCATGTAGGATTGTTGAGGCTCGAACATAAGAAGCTGCATTTGGTGAACCAAACTTGATCCAAAGATAACGTTACCCTTCAAAAATATTTTACCTACACGCCAAACTGCAAATGAAGAAGTTAATGTGTCCACCATTCCATGCTCCATTCTGACACATCACTCATTCTGCCCACATCTCACTTTTTTTAAACAAAAGCTTCTTTACTTCTGCTCTTCTGCGAAACAAGACGCAGTAGTCGCACAGATCAGCGAAACTTCTTTCTAGAAATGCTATAGCTTGAGCAGAGTATAAAAAGGTAAT
>JAHZNF010003531.1:0-10757 GCA_027744215.1 Troglopedetes dispersus | reverse complement strand
ACGCCAGGTAGGGATTGCTATTTTTGTCGGTATACCTCCATATTCCCTTCTTAATTTCCGTACCATTCTACAGAATGATGGAGAAACGGAGGTGTAACCCTTTTTGCAAACTTTTCTCTTCTCTGTGGACTCGTAACATATTTAATGGCAGAGTTAGTCAATGCATTTGTAAATAAGTAATTGGAATGGTACCATTGTTCTGCTGCAGTACAAGTACACTAGCTAGCGTACTTGTACGTAGAGTGTCTTCTGGAATCTGCTAAATCTTTCAATTTTACGTTTTCATCTTCTCTGATAGTGTTCGTCGTGTGTATCTCTCTCTCTTTGCTCCAGTTAAGCACAATAATACTCAAGGAATGGCGAGGTAACAGCAAAAAATAACATCAGCATTTTTTAAAAGAAACCTTGGGCTTTTTCATGCATTTCACCGTGGATTCCTTCTCATTCACTTTCCCGGGTTATGGTACTCCACCAAAGTAGTCACAATACAGAGTTGCTACCTTGCTACTTTTTTTACTGCCGGGCTCTGTTGCCACCACCACTGTGTGTGTTACTGTGCTGTTGTTGTTATTATGTTTATTCTCCTTATTATTATTGGCAGTTGGGAACTTTTTTATATTCCATTCCATTTTCATCTACAACCCAATCCATATATGTGATGTAGGGCAATAAAAACGGAGCTATCCATTATTACGCAATATACATTGTGCGACTTGGCTAAAATAGAATTCATCTAGGTAAAAACTTGTGTAAACTGCTGTAAATATATGTAGCTAAACACGGTGAACCCATCTTCACTGTAACATTTTTTTCCGCTCCAGTGACTACTTTTGCTTTTTTTTCTAGGAAAAGTAATTGGGACTAACCAGGAAAAAATTGTATTGCTTTTTCTTTCTTGTACTGTTACACAATGTTCTGCATGAGGGGAAAAGTGTGTGCAAAATAATGTAAATAGGTGAACTTCGGAGATACCTATTTTCCCTTTTATAGAAGAAGGCTTTTTATTGCGCTGATAGGCACCTGGCTTCAGTTCCCGTGTCGAACAGAGAATGCGTAATTTTTCGCTAGACTGCTTTCCGTTCTTTTCTTCATTTTAAAAGGAAGAGGAAGAAAAAGGAGTCCGGTCTTGCAAGGAAGGGTCTCCACTTTAAAAAAAATATATAAAAAAAGTCTTGCTTCCCTTTCCTGTGTCTCCGTGTTAAAGAAATAAAAATGGAAAAGAGGCTTTTGGTGAGAAAAGGAAAAGTGAAAATTGTGTTTGGCTCCTTTACCATCATCATCTCCTCACAAACTCTTGTTAAATATGTGGTTTGGTTTTGCAAAAACTTATCGGTTTTTCTCCCTTCCTCTTTCACACTCAGTGATGACGAGAAGGAAGAAAGTTTCCTCTCGTATTTTACTTCCTTTTTTTAAAGAATGTGTCCTTTTTTGAAACTCATCTTGTACTTTAGAAAAAAAGAGAAAAGGAAAAGTGGAAGCTATATAAGCTAAAATGGGAAGATTATCCGGGATTCTCCCTTCTCACTAGTGTAGAGGGTCTTGTAAAGTAATAATATCATCAAGGCGCTTGTATTATTGACAGGTGTATAGAAAAAGGCAAGAGGCTTTCTTGGGAGAATAAAGGGAAAATAAAAAAATAGTATCCTGTTCAATCCAATTCACCATTGACTATGTAAAAGTCTTTATATATTTTACATTGTCTTATTTTGCGAAAAAGGGGAACCCTGAAACTCATGTGGTAGACTGACGGCAACTGGTAACTAAACCAAATACATTTTTCCACAACATTGATACATCCTTGTTTTCCCTTTATTTGGGGAAACAAGGAGAAAATGGTAAGTAGGACGGGAACCAAGAAAACAATAAAATACATATTTATGACGACGACGACCATGATGCTTCAGCATACCAAAGAAAAAGGAACATAAAAGATGAGGAGGAAAAAAAGACAAACTATGTAACACTCCATAACTAGCGTACATAGAATCAGCATCGATTTTACTTCCTTTTCTTTTCCCATTATATATATATATTTTTTGCGTGGTATACAGAAATGGTGAAAAGAAGTTTGGCGAGCTTTCTTCCTGTTTTCATTTATTCCATTCAAGGAAATGCATGTATGTAAACGAGACACTTGTTTCTTTTTTCTCCATGTGCCTTCCATCGTGTCTTTGGGGTAGCGGGAGGAAAAAAATATATACATGTTCGGTTGGGCTATTTGAGAAAACAAAGTCAAAGGAAAATGCTATTCGTAAGGAAACGAGATATTTTTTTCAAAGGAAGACTACAATAATAATAAGAATTGTGATTTTTTCTTTGAAGAAAAAGTATCAACATTGGAAGTTCTCTCCAGGAAGGAGATACAATGACAAAAGAAGTAATATTATTATCCTTGTTGCATATTGAGAACGTGTTGGAAAGCATTATAGTTATATCGAACACACAATTCCGCTCGCCCTAGAACCCAACCCAGAAACAAGCACGACCGACACCAGCTTTTTTTGCATGCATGATCAGAAAAAAGGGGAAGTGGAAGCAAAAGTAGAATGTGATTGATTACACATATGGGACTGCACTTACACAAGGAAACACACCATTATTGTACTTCTGTGTCGTGTCTCTCATCTTGGGAAACTTTTTTCCTGGAAAGTATAAATAAAAACGGGGTGGGTGACCGAGTACAACAACGGCTGTTGTTGCTGTTCCGGTGGTGAATACAGCGGATTATTTTTCTCGTGTGAAATGAGTCCAGGAAGAGAACCTGGAAAGGAAATGAAATTACAAAGTAATGTTCATTATCGACAGTGTGAACCTTACCGTTCCGCCACAAAAGTGCATTATTAAGACCACGCCAATTGATGCACACAACATCTCTCCGGCGACGCCTCCGCAATCTTTGCTTTTCTTAGTACGGATGGATGGTGTGGTAACTTATTTTTTCTTCTCTAATGGAAGCGCGATGATAACTTTGAAAGGGAGGGAAGAAATAAATGGAAAAAATGGGTTAGTGTGTGTTACGGTGCGTGGTGCGTGCACCAACCCTATCACATCGTTCAACGAGTATCAGGTTCTGGCTGAATGCTCACTCGTGAAAACACGAAAAGTAAATTTTCTTGAAAGTGAGGAGCCATAAGAAAACAAAAAATTGTGGAAGAAGGTGATGAAAATTGTATCCATTTAAAAAAATATTTTTATTATCCCAATTTTTTGTAAAAAATTTGACGAGTGCTGCTGTTGAATATATTTGTTTGTTTGATAACGTCGCATGTAAAAACATGATTTTTGAGCTGAATAAGTACTCACTTTTCCTGGAGAGATATGGCTCCTCTAATAAAGTTGAAATCAGTAAGTAAGTGCTAAGTGCACTTAAGGAGAGGCTCACTCACAGCTTGGAATATCTTGTCTTGCCAGTCATTAGATTAGAAAGAAGACAGAATCGTGTTGGCGGCGGCATCCGGCCCTGTTTGTGTGTAAATGTGTAGACATAATCTTTTGCTATTCAGTTGTGAGTTCCAACAGCATGGTGAAACACTACAAGATTGAAATTGTAAAAAGAGAGGAAAATGATAGGCTGGGACGAACTGGGATTTGAAAATTGTTTCATTTCAGGAAAAATGCTTCCAGTATACATTTTTTCGTTAAAATGGTAAAATTTTAGAGAGTTTCCTTTGTGTGGAGTGAGGAGTATAGTGTATGTATCAAATCAGATGGACAATAAACACTCTGTTGGGAGTGGAGATGCTTTGTTCATCTTGATGCATTTTTCACTTTCAACAAGTCCACTTAGGCTAATTGAGTGCAAAAAACGGAAAAGAAAATAGATGAGAGGAAGTGCCTTGGAATTTTTTGTTCTTGGGATATTTTTTCAGAAAGATTTCATCATCAAAAGTCAGTTGAGCACAGCGGGTACAGTGAATCAGGAGCGCGCATATGTTCCAGACTTCGACTCAGCTATGATTATTTATTCAAATGGGAAAAGAAATAAGACTCAATCCAATTTGCTTCTGCCAGTTTGGGGAGAAGAAAGTTGGAGGATTCTCTTTGTCTTTTTGGTTCATCCGGGTCATCAAACACATCAACCAGAGCTTCGTCAGTTGTGGCCCTTTATTAAGACAAGGGCAGTATGGAGAATATGCTCCCAAAGTTCCTTATGTACTTTCATTCTTTCATGAACTGGTGAAATGTTGAAAAAGTAATGAAATTGAGAGAACGAGAAAATCACTGTTGTCTGGCGTCACACTGGAAAAATCTTTGGATGAAATTCAACTGCATCAATTTTTTCCAAAAAGATTTGGAGGAAAGCAATAAGCCCATCACAGTCCATTTACATATGTTTACTATTCCATGAGGGTAGTTTTCAATATACGTAATACTATGAATGAATATAAGTTCATGACAAAATGATAGAACATCATATCAGTTTTTGTATCAACAGGCACTTTACAACAATAAAGGAGATTTCCCTAAAAGCATCGCAGATATAGGGCCATTAAGAAATGAATTAATATTGAACACAAATTACACTCAATGCTTGAAATGAAACCTATCATTTCATGACTTCAAGACTGGAGACATTTCCACTTAGATCTCAGTGCGAGCAAGTACTACCCTTTATCATAAGATAATACAAAAAGGCAGACATTTAAATTCCTTCTCAAATTGAATCCTTCAATTTTGTTTTATTTTGATAATTTTAGAAATAAAACCTCATAGTGGTAATAATGAAAAAACACAGAAAATGATAATCATCCACTACAAAAATATTTTTTTAGAAAATGTCTGTGTGCAGAACAGTACTGAGATATTAGTGACACTATAGAACACGTAACGTTATTTTTTTCGATTTGACCGAGTTTCCCACTGGCTTATTGTTCTCTTCTCTCTGGTCTACCAGGGTTTGATTTTTTATTGAAGAAAGATTGTCTGAGAAGTGAGTCAGGACAAGGCTCTGGTGTTATTGACTTGTTGCTGCACTCCCGTTGCAAATTGCAATAACAATGATGATGATGATGGCGACGATGTGATGAGATCAAGCTTGCGGTTTTCTTTTTTGTGCTTCAATTCAGAGTCTATTCACATCAGCCACGTCCATGTGCGGTTTATTAGATGAGATTTTTAATGTAAGTACGTGCATCCACATGTGCATTTTTATACTATGTATTGTTATATTTTTTGCGTGGGCTTTTGATCAACGACTCTCAATAATCGAGTAGAGCAAAGGATTCATGTGAGTAATATGGATTATGAATGAATGGTTCACTAGCTGACTGATTTTTATCCTGTTCTTAAATCTAATCCGTCTTGTGCATATTTTTTGTTGCTCCTCTCGTCTCCAGCTGAGATCCTTCCTTGAAATCTGAAATTTGCCATTTTTTAATACTTTTTTCTCATTCATTCACATCAGATGGAACACATGGAGCTCAATTGTGAGTAAAGTGAACCTCATAAGATGGTGACGACGTTTGAAGCTACAAAAAATCCCGTGTCTGCTCTAGTCTCAACTCCACTCACTTATCTTGTGTTGTGATATGAGCATAAGTAAAAATAATAAGCAAGCAGGCTTTAAAATATGGTGTTTATGTTCTTCTCGTCTCCTGAAAAAAAATTGCCTGACTTGACTGATGATGATGTGATGATCATCATATCATCTTGTTCCTGCTGTTCAGCTCATTCAAGTCATTGAATGGAAGTTGGGGATCGTATTAGCAAAAAATATGGTGTCTTTAAAAAATACATATTTTTCTTCCCATTCGTTCATAATGACAAACACAAATTTGCACTTAGACAGAGCTTATTTACTACACATTGTCAGCAAGGCAGTAAAAAAGGAAGGAATGGAAAGAATGTATTGAGAAT
The DNA here is from genome assembly GCA_027744215.1 of Troglopedetes dispersus. Lineage (NCBI taxonomy): Eukaryota > Metazoa > Arthropoda > Collembola > Entomobryomorpha > Paronellidae > Troglopedetes > Troglopedetes dispersus. The sequence goes on along the minus strand of JAHZNF010003531.1, from coordinate 4,901 downwards.
CCCGTTACGTTGAATTTTCTTGCCTGAGTTTAGTGAAAAGAAATCCGGTAACGCATATGTGGTGTCATTCAAAATCGCTGTTGATGACGATGATCATGTACATGGCTTCATAACAAGTTGAGCTTTAAAAAGAGAGTGTTTTTGCCCATGTACAACGATCCGTGTTTATTGATTTATGTGCACACTTAGTACTGCAAATCACATCAGCGCACAATTTGCACACAAGGATTGCCGTCGCCTTCCTCCGCATTCATCTCATGAACACGTTTTTGCATATATGTAGAGGTATTTACTCGTATAATAAAAAACATATTCCGCGTCAACACTTCATACATATTGTGAACTCGGTTCTTGAAAAGTGACACTTATTTCAGCTCAATTATCTCTCCTTTCGACTTATTGCACTGTGAACCTGTGATGTGTACTCACGTAACATTTTGACATATAATTTAAGATGAAGCAGTACATGGCTCCTTAAGGATATAGAAACGTTTAAATACTTCATCGTTTGCGAATCTATGTAAGTTTTTTACACGGTATAGTGACACGGTAGATTTTGAAAATTTGTGGTTAATCTTTGTAAACTCTCTCCTGATTCGATTCAATTGCCAAAAAATTATTCATTTGGACAGGAAGGGTTTCTCAGAATTTGGGTTTATAATCATGTTGCATCCTGAATGCTTTTGGAGTGTGTGTCAATCAGCCAAAGGGACGGAATCATTCAGGGTTCATCGTCATTCTAAAACACTACATTTATTCACTTGATTCAAATCAATGTTCAATAGATTTCTTTTTAATGATTGCGCCAATCTTGTGTCCTGTTTGTTCATGTTACTTAAAAATGTTTTATTCAAAAGGATCCTTCTCTCAATCTCAACTTGTGCTATTTCTTGATGAAATGATGGAGCGAATATTGTCACTTTCGAAACTACAGAGAAGAGTTCATTTTAAATATTTATATGAGTAGTATTTGATAGTTCCATCTGGCACGACTGATGACAACGATTCTGGCACAGTGACACTCTGACATAAAAATACACAATATTTTAATTTAAATATTTTATACATGCCGAAATGTCAATAATGAAATATTGCAGTACTCTCTCAGATGAGCATAAAGTATATTTTCTTTTTAGCCAATAATACCGTCGCCAATCATCAATGTTATCGATTCAGTTCATTGCAAAAGAATGTGATTGCAAGCTAAACGTGCAATTATATATGAAAAAGCAGACACTTTCATGATTATCCAATCAGTGGGGACAGCACCACCGCCGACAGTTCGGTGGTACATACATACAGGTGAACTACTCGTGCTGATTGATGATGTGCATAATAAGCCTGTCTCATTATTTCCTCATTCATTCATTCTAGTTCCTTCGTTTTTCCACGTCTAATCATGATCAGAAGATATGGCAGGCCACTTGTGTTGCATAGTAGTTCTGCTGACATTTCTGAAGAAAAAAGTTTACCAAAAATACCCACTTCAACCTGCACATATACTCTTGCCGTTGAAAAAAATCCTGTGCATTATCGATCCAATCCAAACCCTCTTTTTATATTTTTTAAAGGATCGTGCGTGATGTCAACAAAAAAGTGTGTTCATGACTGAGCTGTCAATGAAGAGTTCTTAATGATCCAATACACATGGCAAAAAAATATTGTGCGCAATGGAAGCAAAAATAAGTATATTAAGAAATCTCCGCATACTATCTGGCATGCTGTTATGCATGTGGCGCTTGTTTGACTCTTTTATAAAAAAGGCGTCCTCTCATCTCTCTCCTCAGAAGAAATTTATTTATTTTTTACGAAAGAGTTTGTGAGAGCCAAAGCGAAGCGAGCCAGAACCAAACCCTCTTTCTTCACCTCCTCTTCGTCTTCTTTTTCTCTCGTCTCGCGCCTCGTTAGAATCAAATGCAGAATTAGATTTTTTATGCAAGACATAAAGAATGGCATAGTACCTTAATAATATTATTATGGTATGTGTGTGTGTGCCCCACCATCACACCATTAACACCGACATGCCACACCAATCAAAATATTATTTTGTTGGTTGCTGGTTCATTATGTTATCACAACAATCGGACCAACAAACGCTGTTTTTAGTAAGTTAATTGTTCGCTTCACTTCTCCGCTTGTTAGAAAGGATGGAGCGTCCACTCAAGACGAAAATTGCCATTTCGGACATAAAGCAATGACAGAGGGCTTGGGTCTGGCCTTATAACTTAATACGTCCCAATCAAAATTTATTATTACAGCAAATGGCAACGACGGCAGTCTCCTGAAATGATTTTCCAACTGAAGATTGTGAGATCCACGCACTTTGCGTAGTATACCAGAATACCTGTACGACCTTATTTTGCCCAAGTAGGTCATACTTATTATATTGAATGAAACACGTAACACAAGCGTATAGTTATTTTTGTAATCTCGACTTTGGATCATTCTCACTCCACCTGTCATTAGCGTTATTTATTTTACTTATTTAATTTATATATTAGCATTTTATCATTTTCTTACGAAATCCATTGGAATTTTACCCTTTTGTTTTTTTGAGAACATGAAAAATGGAGACGAAGATGAACTCTAGCAAAAATCTCTTTTTTGTTTTTTCAACACCTTTTTCGAATAAAAAACAATCGTGAGGACAGAAGCGGACAAGCATGTAATATATAAATGCATGTAGAAATGCAATACTACTACTACTAGAACCTGTACTACAAATTATTATTGTTTTGATGATGATTATCATCTCATGCTCATCGTCATCGTCGTCATCATGATATACATGCCGTGCATAACTAACTAGTTTAAAGGCATTATTTTACGTTTAGTTAGACATCCACTTAATGCTGCTGTTGTGACTTACATTGTACACCTAATTTAATTCGGTTACAACACTACATTCCCCGTCTGCCCTTTCTTTTACATTAATCGTGATGATGATAAAAAAAGGCTCCTCTGTGAATCATCAGCTATAGGGAATACCATCAGCATATATTTAAGATTAGTTAGACAAATGCATTTTTTTGTGTGAAAAATGAAAAATGCACGATGATGATATTTATTCAACATTCACTTTACTTGATGATGACGAAAAGCTGAACATTATGGTATGGTATGTTCTGGCATTCGGCCTCTGCTTTGCCTTGACTTGGCTGTCGGTCGTGGCATGGCAATATTAATATTATTATTACCTTCCTTCATCATCAAATCTTCTTTCATTTTCTTTCTGAAATGTTGATAACGTTGAAGATGATGTTCGTTCATATTGGTAATTTATTGACCATTTTCTTATTTAAGATGCATGGAGAAAAAAGTGAGAGAGGACGAGATTATCATGTTTTAAAGAGACTTTAATTCTCTAACGCGTGAAAATGAAATGTGCTCCGTTGCCTCCTCTTCTGCTTCTTCATCTCAATTTCAATTTTGAATTCATAATTAGCTTTTGTCTCTTTCTCACTCTGTGTGATAAGTTGCACCAAACCTGATTTGCATTTTGCATTCTGATGGATCCACATTGCAGGTTTGCATGATGGAGAAGAACGTGCAAGTAAGTGTTTACGATGTTTTGGCAGAGAGCTGCCATAAACACAATATATTTCCTCGTAAATTCACAAAAAAGTCAAAACTTTTCACTTTTCTTGGAAGATGAAACACCGAGAAAAGTTTGATAAAATATGTATATATCCCTTTTCCAGAGAGCGAGCCAGAGATCTCTTCACTGCAAAACATAAATAAATCTAAACTGTTGGACGTGCTCCTGCTATGCCACAAAGCTATATAATGTAATTTATTCTGGCTGTGTTCTTTAAAACCGTCTTCTTAGACCTTGAATATTTTTTTGAACTTGAAGTATATGCTCATCGTGTATGCATTACAAATTAGCAACAACGGTCCATCCACCACTCTGACACACTCACACATGCTGTACCTATGTCCACGTTACGCATGCGACGTGTGTAGCCAATTCACTTCTTTTGGAGGAGACACAACGACAAAACGATAACGATGCAAATGCAATATGATTATTAATGTTTTTATTATGAACATCCGGACAAAAAATACGAAGGAAGTTTATGCCTCTTAAACGATCCGTTGTTTCAAGTGCATATTTAAAACGATCAAAAATATTGTTTACCACCGGAGCAGGGTGGTGGTATATGAGAGTGTATCTTACTTTCCTCTGTCCATTTAATAATGTGAGTAACAAAAGAAAGGATGGAATTATGATTAAGGCTGCTTTATTGGGTTTATATTTTTTATTATTTCAGTGCACACGAATGGACTGTATAAACACTTGAGAAGAGGAACTGTTGGACTTTTTTACGGGCATGTGTTGCATTATAAAAAAAGTTTTTCGTTTGTATTCTTAAACTTCTTTATCGTATTCCTTTTTCGTCCTGCTCCTTGGGAATTTATTAGTTTTTCTTTTTAGCACGAGAGTGTGCACAGGAGAAGCAGAAGCCCAAGTTCAACAAGAAAAAAAATGGAGATATTATTAGATGCTGCATTATAATAAGTCATAAAATGCAATATGCCACACAGTCTGGCATGTTTCATTTTCATCGTGATCATCATGCGATCCGGTGCGTACACGCACCACCATTTCGTTTTTATGGAAATAAATATGCACGTTATGATAGAGCTCGCCTGTACGCATGTGTGAGTGTGTCAGAGTGGTGGATGGACCGTTGTTGCTAATTTGTAATGCATACACGATGAGCATATATTTCAAGTTCAAAAAAATATTCAAGGTCTAAGAAGACGGTTTTAAAGAACACAGCCAGAATAAATTACATTATATAGCTTGGTGGCATAGCAGGAGCACGTCCAACAGTTTAGATTTATTTATGTTTTGCAGTGAAGAGATCTCTGGCTCGCTCTCTGGAAAAGGGGTA
>JAHZNF010003530.1:0-14509 GCA_027744215.1 Troglopedetes dispersus | reverse complement strand
TTTACATTGAAGTGCAGTGACGACTAGACTGACGAAGACGCGCGCTTGTACATAAGCAGTGGTGGCGGTCATACAGTTTCATGCAAATACGTTTTTGTTATCATTTTTTCCTTATCTCTTTTTCAAGAGTCACTCACTGCTGCTGTCGTTCCGAAGTATAACGTAGATTGAAGAAGAAAAAAAACCGCAGGTTCGTAAAGCAAGGAAAAATTGTAAATGTATTATACATTAACAAGTCCCCAACCTCGCTGTCACCACCACTGTATAATTTTGAATAGGTTCTTCATTTTGACAATTTCTTTTCCTTTTCAGCAACAGCAGCAGAATCCTATCCTGTGCTGCCAAAGGAATCAATGTCCAATCTTGGTCGTGTCAAGTCAGAGTTAGTTCAAAGGTGAAAAGAAATAATGGAAAAGTTTTATCCAAAAAACTTTGTACTGTGGAGGTCATTTGTCCTCTTGCTGCTCATTTTCCTGGAGGTGTATGAAGCCCACGCCAGTGAGCACTTCAAAGGTCACGCCTGGGAAGTCCGCCATAAGCGCCTGGCGGGCTATGAAGAGAGTTGCAGGGTAGATGGCGATTGTCAAGTGGAGTTCATCTGTGACGGGCTTCGAAAAAAGTGTCACTGCCGAAATAACATTCTTCCAGGATTGATTTTATTCTACGATAGAGGCGATACCAAAAGATGTTTAAGTGCCGTTGGAAAATTTTGCACCTTGGTGAACGATGACCTGTGGCCCATCAATTGCGTTCCCAATGCAGAATGCAAACCAGAGAAGCGTCTTGCGGATATTTTTGGAATTTGTGAGTGCAAGTCCGGCTATGAAGAAACTTCCGAACACTTGTGTCAGTTGAAGGAGACGATGGTGATTCAAATTGGAGATGGGAACCCCATCATTAGCATGGCCCGACAGGTTGGAGAACCCACGCCAGCTGCCACGGAGGGAATGATGCCTTATGGAGAAGGAGGTGAAGGCGACGCAGGCGTTGACGGTGAAGGTAAGTAAACCCAATCAGTGAGCGATTCAATAATTTTGATTTATTCAAAAAAGATGATGATGAGTTCAATTAAGACTTGTACTTTTCAATCAACAGATTCAACAGAACCCCCGAAGCACAACAATAATATTCCTACCGTCAGTGAAGTGGATAGGAACACATTTATTCATGTTCCTAAGGACGAGCTGGCTCGATGGAAGGACACGCGAAACGGAGCTGCTGCTGGTGCCTTCAAGGGAGGATTATTACAAGTGCCATTAATTGTGGTGGGTGCTGTTGCCACAAGTCTGTTCATGTTTTATTATTAAATAAAATCTAAAATTGCTCTATTGTTGTTGTTAAAGTAAGGTGAAGTTTTGGGAGAGTTGTTGTGTTCACATACGTTTCTTTCCAGTCGTTTCAAATAATAAATTCCATGTATGAAGATGTGTTTTGACTTGAGATTGACTAGCAAATGTTGGGGGAACAGGTATCAATAAATAAATAAATTCCCTTTTATACCTGATATTAATTACCATTTAAGTAGTATTAACAATATCGACTATAGATTCATATTGTTTTGATATTTATTTGTATGTACTTTTCATACGCAAACTATGAAAATAAATTGTATTTATTCATATAAACTAAACTTTGCCGTAACATCAAACAATCCTTTGTAAGATTTTTTGTAGCGTTCCTTAGTTTTTATATAGTAAGGTGCACGATTCTTGCATCTTATTATATGCACCAAAATATCTTTTTGGGGTCTATGAAATGAAAATAGAAAGGGAGGAATAAAAAAACTGATTTCATACCATATAATTTGGGATCAAAGGTCTTCCTTGTATATCTAGCACGTAGTAAGTATCTGTGAGCGAGCACCTCGCATGGTATATCATTTAGTAAAGAGTTGGGCAAACTAACGGTAAAATATCACCAATTTCATCTTAGTTTTTGTGAGTTTGTGTGCATAATTTGCACGTATGAAAGTCCTCAATACAAGAAAAAATATGCACGACGAGTCGAGTGTCTAACAATAATGCAGAAATGCAAGGTAGTGGCCTCGGATACTTTACGATTTCTTTTTTAAAATTGTGGGACTTTGCAAAGTCCCTTCAAATATTAATAGGCCTAATGCTAATTACTCGGACCCACCAAAATTGGTTTCATCATTTGTCTTTACAAGCCTTTAGCATTTACTCAGTTTGTTTAAAGGTTGTTTTTTATTTTACCATACTAGCCACTTCCGTCGTGGAGGATGTAAGTTTGATTTATCCTATGCATTTATAAAGGTGGATAAGCAATCAATTAAATTTTGCTTGTTACACATGAAAATTTGACCTTTACGTCTTGCTCAAATAATATACACGCGATCCACAATATGTAACGGTAAATCCGTCTGATGAGTGGCTCACGATCTGCTTCACGAGGAGGTTTACGAGCTCGATAAATTTTTTTGAGGAAGTTATAAATGTTGCACAGTGTCAAACAATTTTTTTTTACTTATTGTGCCAATTTTGACTTTTTTGCGAGTTGCTGATTATATATAAACTCGCTGCAACTCTTAATTCGATATCAGTTTAGAATCCCCTTCACTTCAAGACAAGTAAACTCCACCCTACAAATAATACCTAATTCTTTTCGACTTTGTCGGCCCTCCAAAAATATCCTCAAAATGATGAAATACGTAAGTTCAACTTTTAGAAACCGTCCGGAAATTACAGGGATTTAATTTTTAAAAGAGACTAAAATTTTTTTTTTCTAAATAGTTGGTCCTTTTCCTTGTTCTTATTGCCCTCGCTGTGGCACAAGTTCCCCCTTCTGGAAACAGTCTCCACCCAAATGGTGCCGTGAGCAGTACCACATTTATTAGACGCTTTTTGCCCGGTCCACCAGCTCCAGTAGGTCCAGCTCCAGTGGGTCCAGCTCCAGCTCGCTTCTAATTTTTACAAATCTAACCCTTGTCAGTATTTTGCAGACTGCAGATATGACGAGACAAAATAAATAAAAAGTAAAATAGAAAACAGAAAACACAGTAATGCAAGAGGAATAATTTTGTGTTCATAAATTCACATCTCAAATGCAAGTTCATTTTCATAAATTGGCCCAGAATAGAACTCGCACCCATTTTAAACCAATTTCCCAACATTTTATTTCCGTTAAAACTATTTTTATTGCAAACACAAAAAAGTGCACAAATAGTGGTGGCAGTTTGTTTGGAGAAGTGTACAATGAAAGGGGAATTAGAGATGCGTAAAAGCGGATTAAGTTTTGGACAAGAAACTTTTGAATTCAAAGAAGCGAGCATGCTGCTGCTCCCTTTGTAAAAAATGAACACACTTTCCTGGAAATCGAAAACCAAGGGCAGACGGGAACCAGGATACCCGAGGTGAAAAATAAATACACGGAACAAGAGAGAGAGAAAAATACTCCTCCGATTAGTTCCAGCTTTTTCTCTCTTGTTTCGCATTTGTTTCAAAAATAAAATACATGGTTCAAGGCTCATATAAGAACATAGCCATTAGGAGGACTATACTCCTCTTTATTTTCTTGTGAAGTAATTTAAACTGAAGCAAACTGAAAAATGAAGGACGTGAGAAGGAGAGAAGAAGCTTAGCACTTTTCTCGACTGCTGCCATAAAACAAAAAAAGGAGAAACTGGAGAGAAAAGGACCTCATTATTATTAGAGTAGTGGCGGAGAGCAGTGAAAGTAGGATGGTGATGGGATGGGCGGCTTTACTTTTTTTCTGCTCATCATCATCATCGGAGGAGCGAAACAGGCAGAGTGAATTTTACTCACTTATACACTCTCTCTTAAAAATAGACACAGTTCACTTCACTCACGTCGTCGTCCTTTTTTTCTTCTTCTTCTTCTTCATCTTTTGCTTGTGCCTCTTCTGTATGTGTGTGTGTGTGAGTGGTGGATAGGTATATATGCTTGTCTGATCTTTCTCCACTCACTCATTCATTCATTTTCTTTACACTTGCTCACTCATTCATGGGAATTAGGAGGAATGAAAGGAGCAGAAAATAGAGAGCAAAAGCAGGCATTTTCTCCAAATGAACCTTGATGATCTTTTTCCTTGATGATGATGAAGTTAAAAAGGAGGAGAGAGCAATAATGGTGGCAGATGAAGAGTGCCATCTTACCTACTTTTAAAAGGATGAATAGTATACATAATACATGTATACATATCTTTTGTTTTTATAATTGAAATGCGCAAAGATGTTTCCTTAGCAAGTCAACTGGATCAAAAGAGACACAGACAAGGCATCACCAGTCACTCTGATGAAGCATTTCCATTTTACTTGCGTCACAAACTAGTCACTAGGCTTTATGTGCTCTCACATTTATGGAGTGGCAAGTAGTGGGAGACAAGAAACAAAAGGAGAAGGGATTTGGATTTTGGACACGCTTGTTCTCCTCGATAATGTACGACGGAGCTTTGAGCAGCCTTATCTCCAAAATTCACTCAAAAACTACTAGATAGATTCTCCTACCTGATCCATCCTAACCCAAAGTCACTTCATGCATTTTTTTAAAATCTGCCAACATAATTTTGAAGTAAGAACTCCATTAAAAAAGTTTCCCATTGTATTTACTTTTCAAGTGACAAACATTTCGAGAAGTATCAACATTATCGTTAATTATCTCTTCGATTTTATGGTCATCCAAAGGGAATAATAATTTCCAACAATGGCCCACCATTTTCCTTAGGTTGAGAATGATTACTTGATTAGAAAAGGTCATCACAGTTAATAAAAGGGGTTAAGTGGAGGTACACACAAGACAATATTCCTCAACAAAAAGACTCCAATTTATAACTATAAAAGGCATTACGGAGCAATATGAATATTCATGAGGAATCTCTAGCTCCAGCCCATCTCATCAACCATGCCGTAAAGGATTAGCACTAAGAGAGCATGTTTTTTAATTATGCATTTTATTTTAGTGGAAGATGAAGGGAAGGAATGGCTCCAAATGAATTTCTTCTGTTTTTGACGACGAAGAAGAAAAAAGCCCATTTTTTAATTATGCATTTTATTTTAGTGGAAGATGAAGGGAAGGAATGGCTCCAAATGAATTTCTTCTGTTTTTGACGACGACGAAGAAAAAAGCCCATCCGAGTGCTCTTTATAAATATATCTATATATATATCCATTTTTAGGGGAAGGTTGAAAATTTACTGTGTCGGATTGTGCTTTGCTCCTCCGTTCATCTTGCCAGTGTAAATTATATAAGTAAACTCAAGAGGATTTCACTCAGGAATGGAGCCCAGAAGAGAAAGGCGACGACGAGACTTAAACGAATCTTTTTTCCCCTTCTTTTTCGGCACCACTTTTTTTTGTTGGCTTGTTGTTAGCACTTCACTTTACTCTCTTTTTCTCATAGCTCTCTTGTTAGCGTTGATGTTCAAGATTGAATTTTATTTGCATTTTTGGAGGTAGGCTCTCCTCTCCTCCTAGTAAATATATAAATAACAAGAAATAGGAGTTCTTTTCAGAGAACAACTTGTTTTAATAATGAGAAATAATCAAAGAAAGAAGGCTGGAAGTGTCTTTTATTTTAAGGGGAAAGAATAAGTAATCGTGGTGGGGCGACCCAGACGGGAAGCCGAGAGAAGCAGAGAAAACAAGAGCCATTATAACTTTTTTTTGGAACAATCACATTTTATTACGTAAATTTTTTGTTTTTAAAAATTTTATTTCAATATCATTATATACAATTAAAAATTATTTTCAAGTATTTATTATATAAATAATAACATTATCATAATTTTAGAACCACTTCACTCTTAACTTTGGTCTATGTCATCTAAAAAAATGTGGAGTAATATATTTAAATACTATCATTTATGATCACAAGATTTTTCTATACGTATATTCGTTCATGTATTGGAAAGTCATTATTTTTGAACAGCCAAAAAATTTCTATTAATTTTTCTATATTTTTGTAATTAAAGCATTTTAATTTCTTCATTGTTACGTAATAATTAAAATTGCCACCCTGTTCTTCAATTTCCCTTCTGTGGGTTATCAATAAGGTCGCCACACTTCGGATTTGCCTGGCCCACCACCACCTGCATTCCCACCACTGCTACCTGCACCATCATCACCACCTCCCATTTTTAATCTCTTCCCATTATTATTATTATTATTCCCGGATAAGGGCGGTGGAGAATCCTGGACTGGCGAGCGACTCCTTCTGTCTGAACCACTGCTGTCCACCAACAATAATGAGCTTACACTGTTTCCCGCATTCAGATTTAAGAAGGAGTGATTGTGATTGAGGAGTTGGTGGTGGTGATAAGCCAATAAACTATTATTATTGCTACTTCCCAGATGAGCGTGTCTGGTGAAGAGAGAAAACCCAGATTTCACAATTTCAGCTGAGGATGACATTGACGGACTCTTGCTTCGTCGTAGGTCATCGATCAAATGGCGCTTCTTGGTTGATAAGCTGTTGTTATTATTGTTATTATTATTGTTGTTATTATTTGGCGAGAGATGAAGAAGATCTTTATCAATTCCTTGCATTCCTAGAACTGGATGGAGTGGTCGGGGCGAAATGAGAAATCCTCCAGCAGATGATGAGCTCGACGAGGTGGCTGGTGGAGGAGGTGAGCTGTTATTATTATTATGATTGTTGAGAGAAAGATTATTATGATTGTTGCTATTATTTGTGTTGAGAGGAGACAAAGCATGTCTCGTTGTGGTCGACGTGGGACTGGGTGACCTGCTACACGGATTCGGGTTTGAGGTACTACTTGCACTGCTGCTCACCGTGCCTCCACCACCACCTCCACCGCTATTTTGGGCAGCAGCAGCCGCAGCGGCTGCGGCCGCCGCGGCAGCACGAAGTTGAAGCTGTTGTTGGTGTTGATGCTGGAGTTTACTCATGACATTGTGTAGCTCATTATTGTTATGATTGTTGAGAGAAAGATTATTATGATTGTTGCTATTATTTGTGTTGAGAGGAGACAAAGCGTGTCTCGTTGTGGTCGACGTGGGACTGGGTGACCTGCTACAAGGATTCGGGTTTGAGGTACTGCTTGCACTGCTGCTCACCGTGCCTCCACCACCACCTCCACCGCTATTTTGAGCAGCAGCAGCCGCAGCGGCTGCGGCCGCCGCGGCAGCACGAAGTTGAAGCTGTTGTTGGTGTTGATGCTGGAGTTTACTCATGACATTGTGAATTTCTGTGGTCATCCAGGCATTATTGCATAAGTGGGTGTAGAGCAGAGGATGTGGGAGGAGAGGTGCATCTAATTTAATGATAAGTATAAATGTGGCAAATAAAACATCTTTTCACACTTACTTAAATTCCAGATTCAAAATTTATTGACTTACTTCCACCAAGATTCCCAACCAGTCCACCAAACCCTCCTGCCCACAAACCAGGATGCTTCACCAAATCAAAATTGGGCAAAATTGAGTCTCCACCACCACCACTACCAGCTGAATTAATTGCGTTGGCTCTTAACTGACTGGCTGCTGAGGAGCTTGAAGGAGGTGGACTACTTAGTGGATCCTTTCCTGAGGAATATGGCTCACCACTACTGCTCGAAGGACTTTTCAATGGTGGGGTGGATGATGAGCTGGAAGTGCTCCGTTTTAGTACTCTGTCGCCTCCAATCCCATTTGGATTATTTGTGGAGCTACTGTTATTATTGCTATTCCCACTTCCATTCGCGGACTGAGGTGGATGCGTTGAAGTTGGAGAGGTGTCCACCGAACTTGAAGAAGGTGGAAGGAGCATTTGATGACTGTGAACCAAGTCTGTGGATGATCCCAAAGGAGATGAGTGTGGAAGTAGGGATGGCGGTGGAGGCGGATGTGGTCCAGGCGGACCTCCCGGAGGAGGTTGACCACCACCACCACCACCTCCAGCACCTTGATGGTGAGCTTGTGCTGCTGCAGCGGCAGCCACAGCTGAGGCGGAAGCAAGGGATTGAATATAAGATGGGTAACCATTTCCACCTGGACCGGCACGGAGTGCAAGTGGCCAGTCATGGGGACTTAGACCTGTTTCAATGTCACAGACAACAACAAAAATATAGTTTTTTTTAAAACAGGAAAACCAGAAACCAAAAAATGTCAGATCTTTTCTGTAAAAAAAACCATAAAGGTTTTTGGTCTCATCTGGAAAATTACCATCATACATTCATTTCCCTATTTCGACATGCACACGTGGCAAAGAGAAATCCATCCATGTGCAAAGTTTTATTTTTGGAGCTCTTGAACTATTATAATAATTTTTTGTGTGTAATACGAAGCGTATAAAAATAACTGCACCAGCTCCACTTTCTACACGCTACCTTAAACAAACACAAAAGAAAATATTCCACCACCGATAAAAGCTTTTACATTTACTCTTTCTATCATACAAGTGAGCATGCATATCACCTTGTCACTCAGAAAGATAATATGGCTGCAATTTGTCCACTATCAAGATACATTTTTTCATGTTCCGTATTTGCCTTTCTTATTGTTCCTGACTGTGGAAGCGAGGAGCACAAGCTAAAAAATATGTAGTGGAATGCTGCTTATCATGGTGCGCTCCTCACAAAATAAAAAGGAGTGAGGGTTTGATGCGTTTCCTGTTCTTTCACACCGAAACCCATCATCACAACCAGATACCATACCATGACTAATTTCACCCGTCCACACTTTTCTGCAAAAAGTTGAATTTTTTTTCTTGGTATATTTTCTTTAAAAAATTTGTTCTTGTCTGATCACAAGTGTCAAGCAAAAAGATATAATTCAGCAATTTTGATTTTGTCAAGTCAAGCTCTACTTGTGAAAATTTATTTTTAAAAAAATATATATATATTCTCAAGGTTTCTTTTAGGTTATCAATTTCTTTCTCGTATTTTTTCTGGCCTAAAACATAACACAATTTATTTGTCCGCTTCATTTAAGAAAAAAAAATTGTGATGAAGATAGGATTTTGCTCTTCTTTCTGAGTCGTCACCATTGTCTCCATCAATTAAGGTAACAGCTCCTGACAGCCTCCGTTTGGCGTCTTCACAGTTTCGTGCACACATATTTCTCTCCTGCGATAATGATTACTACGACAAGGATCCCATTTTATCCCTGAAGCTCTGCTCATCGTAACGTTACACTCTCATAATAATGCTAGCTTCTATTATTATTACTATTATTATTATTATAATGGCTCCTTTTTTGATCCAATTCAATCGAAAAAAAACTACTGCTGCTGTAGCTCAGTCACTCACTCCCAAGAAGATGAAAAAGATCACAATAAAAAAAGGAAATCGCCTTTTTCCTCTCGTCTGATTGTCTTCTGATACATCTCAACTTTGAAGACAGGAAAAAAAGGAGACGCTCCGAAACTACAACAGAGTCATTGAGAAATTGAGAAAAGAACAGTTAAATGTCAGTAAATGAGCCGCTACATTGGTTGTGCACACTACAAAGTGAAAAGGAGAGAAAATATACGCTCAAAAAAGAAAAAGGTTGGATGATGGGAATGATGGTGATGGCAGAGCTACTTAAGCTAATGAGACGTGAAATGATGGAAATGTCACCGATACTACTACTACTACTCCTTCTCCACTTCTTTTTGCTTCTTCCATCACAAAAAAAAATTGTGCACTAATAGCCAAGATAAAAAGGATTCTATTAACGCACTTAACTTTGAACATTACTCCGCTGTGATATGCATAACACGAGAAGTAATGTGATCATGATCATCATCATCACCATCATCGTCGCTATTCGCTATTATCATCATGGTACATGCTACAACGATGATGATGATGAGAACCATGTTATGCTATACTTTTTATTTTTCTAATTTTTTTTTGCTTCTTCCACAAAAGTCGACGTAAGCCATTTCACAAGTCAAAAAATACACTTTTAAGCTGTAACATAATGTAATATGTTGTAAGTATTATGATGAGATAAAGAAACTTATGTACGTCTTTAAAGGAACATCCGGCGGGATTTTTTCTAGTTTTTACAACTATTTTTTTGTTCGAGATTGTCTACAAGAAAAGCTGCTTAAAAGGAGAGGAACTAACTTGAGAAAAGGATTGGAGATGAAGATCCTTTTTTTTCGTTGATTCTTTTTGAGGAAATGAATTGTGTACACACATTACCATACAAAATGATAAGCACAAAGTAGGGTTTTCAAAAAAGAGGAAAAGAGAAATGATGATGATGAAATGTTAATAAAGATGAAAGTTTGTGTTGTGTCCACTCTGCCTAAACAATTATTTTCTCTCTCGTTTTTTATTACAAGTTCTTTTTTGAAAGTAGTAAATCAAAAGAGGATCTGATATCAAGAGTCTTCTTTTTGTAGAGCAAAGTTTCCGTTACTTTGAAGATCGTAAATGAGCTTTTGTAATTTTTTTGCAGTTCGTTTTAAATAGCATTAAATGTAGTAAAAGCCCTGATAAAATGGAGCTTCCTGGTTTTTTCTAGTAACTTGACCATTTACACAAATAAAAAAAAAGAAGTTGGTCCAACTTACCAAGAGGAAGTTTGAAAGAGTCGTGGGGACGGAGAGGGTCCAAGGCTGAGCCGATACCCGCTGCAAAGTTTGGTGGAAGCAGGGGTCTCGGTCCAAACCCGAATGGGGCGAAGGGACCCGGGTGACTAGCTAGATAATCTAGATAAGATGAAAAATTTACTTCAAAAACAATATTAAAATTTGTTGTTAATCAATTTTATTTTCTTCATACATTTGAATCATAAATGTGCCTTAAATGATGATGTAATTATGTTTCAATTGAGCAGATGGATCATGACCGGGGTAATGCTAGACTCAAAGATGATAATAAGCGTGTGCAGTTTTTTTTACTACATATTTCCGGGAACTTGGCTAAAAATGAATTTTGTAATCAAGTCTGGTACACACAATAATCTCAATTGTGTAATCTTGTCTTTTTTGTGACCAAAAAAGATATATCTATCTACCTCATGCTTTTTCCCAATAAACTACTTCAACATGGCACCACCACATATCAAAACCCAAGGATTTTTTTACGTTCCAACAAAAGCACAATAAGACTTCCACATTTTTTTACGACTTTTTGGGGAAAACTGTCTTGTGTAAAATTATACGTATAATAAAAAAAAGTTTCAGATTTTTACTGCTTCCTTCTTTCTCCTTCAGTTTTTTTGGCTTTCTCTCTAACTTTGGGCGATCATCTTGGAAAAAAAGTAAAGAGTCGTAAAAAATACTGTGTGTGTGCTATGATGATGGTCGCCTGGTTGTCGTCAGTCAGTCAGTCAAGTGATCAACTCGGTTGATTCTTTTGGTTTCTGTGTTTGCTGACTTGACTGACTGATGATGACACGACAATTTCGTTGGTGCATCATGAAAACCCAGAGCGGATTGGGAATGATGACGACAATTCCCCAGTTTTTTGTTTTCTGGTTTGCCCCAAAATATGCCATGTCGTAATCATAAAAATATGTCATATCGGGGATGTGTGTGCTGCTCTATGAAATATAATGAAAATGAAGTTGATATGTGATGTTATGAATGATGCATCTACGAACTTCAACCTGACCCTATCTTTCAATTTATTGCTTCACTCGCATCCAGCATTTATCATGTTTGTTCCTGTTGTGTTGGAGAAAGGGCGCCAATAAACTTGACTTGTCTTATTATTATTTTATTATTTTTGTTTTGGAAAATGAAGAATCTTTTTCGTATGCTTGGATGAGTGGTTATGTACGGTGGGTTAGTTTTGATCACTGATTTTTTTTGTTCCGAGGATAACCATGTATGCATCTATGTAGTTATATGTGTGTGCATTATAGAAAATTGGGTTCACTCAATTGTGAGTCTTATTATTTTCCCCCTTTTCCTTGTCTACTACCTTCTAGCTCGTGGTGATGTAGTGAAAGATATATGGCAATAAATATATAAATGCAGAACTGCACACGTGAATGAATGATGAAGAAGATGAGGAATTGTGTAATGGTTGAGTTATTCCAAAAAAAATTGGAGATGAGATGAGAGATAGTGAGAGTGAACAAAAGAAGAGAATCTTTTATTTTTTGTATTCAACTTACGAGTTTTGGACCGTGGTTCCCTTGGTCCATCCACTGTCACTTTGATCGCTTTGTTGTATGTGGTCACCAGTGGTGGCATGGTTCCGACTGTGATTGTCAATGAGAAGCTTTTCCCTAAAAAACAGAACAGAATCATGGTTGTTTGTACCTGTTAAGAAGGTGTGACATTAAAAAGATAAGTTATGATGATGATGATAACGATGATGATGTAATCATTAAGAAGTTTTCGTTGTTAAAAAATCATAAAGCAAAAATATTTTTATGCATGGATGATAACTTACAAAAGAAGGTATGCCTTGTAGCACAACACATTCCAAAAAAAATAAGAAGCAAAACCACTTGACTTGACAATGAAATCTCTCTTTTTTTGTGTGCTCAAAAGAAAACATTTTTTTTCAAAGATAAGTTAGCAACTTTTCATTTAGGAGGCGCTCCGTCATCAACTAGACATTTTTATTTCACAATACTCACATTATAATGTTCTCAAGCCAGTATATCTGGCTTGTCTAATTTCTAGCAATTTTGGAACTATTAAAATAAAGCGGCGCCAAACTTTAAAAAATAATTATACTTTTTCTTACCGGTGGTAGGGGAGTTGGGAAGAAGGCTGCATTACCTACCATCATTTTGAAAATCTGTTTTAAACGGGATTTTACTAAATCCCGTTTTTAATAAAAAAATTTTATTGAAGAGCTCGTAAAATGTTCACCACATGTTTCCAGCTGATTAATTATCAATAATATTTATCTCAACACAATCCAACAAATAAAACACTGTCACTAAAGTAAGAACAAATTCTCAAGTCTCAAAGCTTTCTCTTGCACACAAAAAAAGGAAAAAACACCACCTTGGTTTGGATGGTGCACGTTCCCCGAGTCTCAGAAGTGACCTAATGCATGCAAAGTTTATTACCACAAAACCACAAGTGGTCGGGGCGATGTGAAACTCTTTTCTCTTTTTTTCACTTCACTTCTTGCGTACACCCCCAATTTGGAAAAGGGATGCTTGGAAGCTACATACGTAACTTTTTCGTTTCCGACTCGTTGTTTCTTGATGTATTTTCGGAGAGAAGTGGAGATTGAAGTGAAGATGAGTTTTTTCTAGTTTTCCGGTAGTGCTGGTGAACAATCATGTGGTCAGTCCTTAACAAATAATGTCCGGCTCATTTCACTTCACAAGTTTTTTTTTCACATTTTTGAAAAGACTGAAGGAATTTTTTTATCAGTTTTTGTTAGACTTTTTAATGTTTAATATTAGTATTTTTGAGATTTGAGAATTAATTGCAATAATTGATAAGCAATGAGAACAACGTTGTTGCCTGAAGAAATCTCAGATTGCACCAGTCACCTCCTAATAAAAAATGCTCAACCGTAATGCAGACCTCAACTTTGGCTCACCACACTCTTGCACACATAAAAACAGATCCAGAGCACTTGTAATTTTTTCCTTCTCTCCTCTCCACCAATTTTTTTACAACTCCACATCCACAATAACCAAAAAAGAGATTTTGAATGAGGCTTGTTCCCCACAACAGATTGACATATAAGGCTCTTTTTTCCTTGGTTTATTTTTTTTTGCTGGGCCGACTACACACACACACACACAAGCATGGATCCACGCAACTATTTTATAAAAGGTAAAAACTTTCTACACAAAAATGTATCAACATATAGATATATATTTTTTGTCGTTTTCCCTTCTCTGCTCCTTTTTTTATGGAGAACCTCGAAACAGCCCAAGCCTCTAACCAAGGAAAAGCCCAAGAAAGCTACCACACACAAAACAGCCACACATACACACATAAGTACAGCCAAAGCATCCATAATATAAGACGGAGAAGAAGAAGAGAAAAAAGGGAACAAAAAATACTTTATACACAGAACGGTCGCAGCACATTCACCATCATCATCATTGCTCCGAGCACGACCATATACCGCACACAGTTTTTTCCCAAAAAATTGCCCCCAAAAATGTACATTTTATACATTCATACATTTAAATATCCGCTTCCACCATAATCACAGTAGTGAAGAGAGAGAGAAAATATTTTTTATACGAAATAATACTACGAACGGGAAAAAAGGAGGCGGACGAAGATCCAAAAAAAGCAATGCTGCTCAAGCCTTCTTTTCTCTCTCTCTCATCTTATCTCCTGATTATTATGATGCAGAACAGGAGTGAGAATAAAAATAGTGGAGCACGGCGTACCGCATGCACACACACACAGTAGTAATTTTTTTGGCTCCCCAACACACGATTTTTTTTTTCTGGCGAGCCAGAAAAAGGAGGGATGTTTTTGGGGTGTGAAGAAAAGAGAGAGAGAGAAGGAAGTAAAAAAATAACTACTGCTCCACACTTATCAAAAGGCATAGCATATTGTGATTATCATGGAACAAAGACAGGAATGGTGTGTGTCCCCGTTTTCTCCTTCCTTCTCATCATCATTCTCATCTGCGTACACAATGCTCTTGCTCT
>JAHZNF010003529.1:0-10511 GCA_027744215.1 Troglopedetes dispersus | reverse complement strand
GCTTTGACGTTTAATCACTTTCAACAGTTATTATACCTTTGATGTGAACTCGCTGAGTTTCCTCTCCGATTGACCCATCGTTTTATCGAGGGTTTTAATTTTCTGTTCGACACTTTTCAGTTCGGATCTGCAATTTTCCAAATCCCTTTTCCGTTCCTCAACAGAAATTTCTTGTAAAGCTTGAATCAACTCATCGCGACGCCTGAAATTAAATAGAACCAACTGTAAAACTTAGAAGTGGGAGGGATAACACTTTATTCTTCGCATTATGTTACTACATACCGCATTAAATTATTATTCAACGTGTTTTCCAATTTGTTCTTTTCGGCCTCTTTCTGCATCCTCCGAGTGAAAGTTTCTTTGTTTTCCTTTGTCAGTTGTCGAATCTGATCTGTGAGTATGTCAACTTCACGTTGATCAGCAACTGAAAGACTTGAAAGCAAGTCCTGGTGAAGTTCGGCTTCAAAACCTTCCTTCGTTGACTGCAGAGCCTCCAGATTTGACTTCAGCTGACTCAACGACCTTTCCTTCGATGGTCGCGATCTATCAATGGAACTTATTTTTTCCTTGTTCAATCTGATGTCAGTTTTCACTTTATCAAATGTATCTCTGAAATAAAGAAAATCTTTGAATAGTAATTGATCAACAACAGATATAAGTTCAACTGACGATGTGATGTTAACTGAAAAAAAAGGACACGCGAAACGTACTTAATTTTGCTGTTCTTGGTTTCATTCTTTTGTAATTCTGCTCCAATTTCCTTAATTTTTTCCTCAATCGCGTACAATTCTCTTTTCAATTCAGACATCTGAGACTCTAAGTTTCTTTTTTCTGCTTGTACTGCTCCACGTCTTTTCTGAATTTCCAAGCTGGAACGTGACGTATTGTAGTAACCACCTAAAAGTGTGCATGTTAGCAGGTTGTTGTTTGTAGCTCGCATTCGCATGTATCACAATTAGACAAATTAGAGAGAATTTTAGTTAAGAGAACATGGCATACCGGTCAGAACACCCTTGCTTGCAACTTTATCCCCATCCAAAGTTACACAGTCAAACTTGTGAGTTTTTGCCGTTTTCACAGCTGCTTCCAACTCTCTGCAAATGAGGGTTTTGCCAAAAATATGTCTGACGGACTTGTCGTATTTATTATCGTACTTGATAACCTTCACCATCTCAATAACGTTCTGCAATTGAAAACTACATTGATCAAGTTCCACAGTTCAGTTGATGTCAAATGGTAATTTAAGTAATACAAAGTGCACTTACAGGATCTTTTGGGTAGTTAATGTTGGCAACCATCAGCCGATTGAGTGGCATAAAGTTTACTTCCCCTGGTAGCTTTTGCCGATTGAATTCCTTCAAGATGATGGAACCAATTTCATCTGTCTCCACAATATGATAATACAACCTAGACTCCCCAAAAATCGTTCTCTTTACTGTACAGTTCATGTTGTCAGCGAATGATATAAAATTTTTAAAAGTAATTAAACATGTGGTCCGTAGTTAATACCTACCTCTTCCCTGCTGTAACTTCGACTGCCGTCTCTGTTCCTGGATCACAATGGACATTCTCAAGTACTAAACCATGATAGCCACGAACAATGTGATCATAGCCATTTCGATTTTTAAAAGTTTCCAGAACTTGAAGCACACTGTTTCTGCCATTAAAAATTTCACGACCTGCCATCGAACGGAACTCCCCTTCACATTTATTCATTTCTTCATTTTTCAAGCTAAGACTTTGCTGTAAGCTACTTTCTTTACGCCACAATTCACTGAAAGATAATAATCAATCGATAATTTACAAAAGGAGATTAGTTTATATCATTAATTCAATTTTATTATTTGCTTTTTTTACTTTCTCTCGGAATGAAGCTGATCTCGTTGCTTTTTTAACTCATAGTAGCGCTTGTTGTAGTCGTCAATGTTAGATTTGTAGCTCTCAACCTCTCCAGACATTCTCTATGAGATGATCAGAAGTATTTAAGTCACACGAAAGGTAACGAAGTACAAATTTAACTGTCAAGAGTTTTGCATACCTCCACGTCGTCTTCCAACTCAATTTTTTTCCGGGCGTCGCTATCAAGTTCTTTTGACAGTCTATCTATATCCTCGATTTTATCTTTGATACGCTTGTTTAGCATCCTATTAAGACGGGGTTACACTGTCACATGCCTTTATAGATTTTAAAATTTTAGCAACTTGTGGTAGCAAAAAATATCAAACCCTACATACTTTAGCTCCCCAGTAATCCACTTGTCCCTCTCATCCTTTGTGGTAAACTGAGAACCTCTCCCTTGTTTAGCGTAAAGTTCTTTTCGCTTCTGCTCTTTCAATGCCAATCTAATATAGTTATATATAGAAAATTCGCGTATTATAATTATAAACTATAGTCACATTTACAGGATGCAAATTAAGCTACATAACTTTAGCAAAAGCTTACTCTTTTGTTATCATTTCTTCTTTTTTCTTGAGTTCTTCATACTCAGGTTTGACCCTACGCAATTCCTCTTCCTTTTGCTTAATGGTTGAGTTTAATTTTTCCAATTCTTGCTCGGCTCGCTTTTTAGAGTTTTTATCACCGCACATTTCTTCATCCAAGTCTCGCTCTTTGTTCTCTAGTTTTGTCTACGTAAAAAATGTATGTCAAGCAATAAGCAATTAGGCTTCAACAACATTAAATAAAGCAAAACAAGTAGCTGTCTTATGTAAAGCACATACTTTCTCTTGCATAAGCTGCTGGAGTTCTAATTGAATTGCTTGCTTTTCTTCTTTGGCCTGGTTGACGGTTTGACGAATTTCTTTGAGCTCTCTGGAAGCTTGTTTTGCGTTTTTCTCTGCTTCGCGTAATTTTGAGCGGAGCTGTTCAGAACCCTGTCCTGATTAAACAAAGGTTTGGCATTATTACCCGAATTCTTCAAGTTAGTTATTCATCCCCCAAGAAATTTAATGCTCTTTTACTCCTTCATATAAAATGTTCCAGTTTTTCACGAAATATTTACATTGTTCTAAATTAATCATACCTTTCCTTGTTTCACAATGTAGTACGGATTGGAACGAGAAAACCCTGCCGACTCCAGTAAATTGACCACATCGTTCCTCGGAACCATTTTTTTATTCAGGAAATACTGATCTTTCTTTGCTCCAATAACTCTCCGCAGGAACACTTCTTCTCGGTCGATCTAATGGAATTCATTTATATAAATTCATGAAAAAATTATACTTCAAATATGCACTCCACTGACTGAACACATCACGAGCTTACAGGAAATCTTCCGTCAGCATTATCAAAGATAATCTCAACAAATCCCGTAAGTACTCTTGGCCCCGTCCCTTCATGCAACAACGCTTGCCGCTGTTCCGGTCGAAGATGTGAAAATTCATCACTTAGGACAAATTGAATCGCTGTAAGTAAAGAATAATGAGTACATCTCACGGCTACCTGTTATAGGATTTTAACTTTTTACGTTGGAATAAACAACAACAAAAAACCACTACACGTACCATAAAAGAAGTTTGACTTTCCAGATCCATTTCGACCAACTGAAAACACCAATTCCTTGATAATCAGTTTCATCACCACCATATACCCCAAATCTCAAATAAATCGCACATACGTTAAGGCTAGTATTTCTTAAGTCACACAAGCAGTTAACTCACCAACAACGTTATGTCCTTTGTGAAATGGATCAATAACTGTTTGCTCCCTGTAGCTTTTGAAGCCCTGGATGATTACCTACAACATGATAAGGAGTTTGTCAGCACTATCACACATTTTAATTACTAAACAGTGAATATAGTCGTCGTGACCAATGAATTTTCAGTTAAACCTGTTTAATATGCATGATGTAAGGAACTGATGTACTTCACAGCACAAGTGAGGAGAAAACTGCCAGTCATCTATGTGAAGGAATAACAAAATGAACGTTTTGAAAGATGCACATACATAATTACTTGTTAAAATTTGAACTACATAATGGGCAACTACCAGGTGCACAAGTACCAACAACCACTCAATTATATGTCACTAATCATTACACTAATTATAAATGAGAGCTTACATTTTTTATACTTTCAAATTTAAACTTGTCAGTAATTTCACTTACCAATCTTTACTCCATTTATTTGTAGCGTAATCCTATCTGGGAAATAAGTAACCGATCGATTGTGACGAGGTGTTGTATTAATTTCCTTCTCACTTTAACTCCTCAGTCAGAAGTCTATCGTCACTCGTTGGGATGCGGGTGTTATTCCAAACAACTAATATCGAGGAGATTTGATAAATGTCTGTCTGTTGGATGTACACAAACAAATACAACTCACGAATCGGATGTAACAATTATGAATTAAGTAATAATCAACATAGAACTTATAACTACTTACCTTTATTTGCTTCGGGGATATATTTTATTACGATCTCATCTTACCAAACATAAAATACTTTTTGTAAACAAAACTGCAGAAAAGATCCAACCACATCCAGTAAAAGCATTGTACCACTACTGCACTTAACCTAATTACAACCAACAACACCAACATACGAATATGACAAGAGGGAATGCATACCAGAGAGATCCAAAAAAATCCGTATCAGCAGCAGCGGGTAAAGATAAGCGTCTGAGTCTGAGAGCCAGTCGTTCGGTTCGGCGGGCGGGTTTGTGCTCAGCTCTCCACTTCAATACCACTCGCTCACTCACTCACTCGGCTCAACTCTTTTCCGTTCCTCACCCCCTTTTACCATTGCATTGATAAGATACCATCTCGGAGGTCCAGCAGCATAACATGGGCTCTTTTGGTGTTACATATGAATGAATGGGAATATTGAAAGTGCTTGTAGTTTGTGTTGTGGAAACGTACGGGTTTGTTACTTGTTTGTATTGTGTGTGACCGACCACTATAATCTTATAGTATGCAGTTGCTCCTTTTGAGTCAAGTTGAGTCCGCTATGCTAGAAAGTGTTGACTAAATTCGACCTCGACGCGACCGCGACCACACATGTACTTATCCTGGTATTGTATATACACTTTTTCACATGCATGCAAATGCAAATGCAAGATGTAGTACAAAAAAGTATGCATTATTACAGCTGAAGAGCTAAAGCTAAATGAACAAACTTGTGTGTGTGTCCAAAGTGTGCATGGAAAACAAAAAGTGGCAACAAAACACCGAAGTGAAATCATGATTGAATTGAGAGGTGAAGTTTGCAGGTGCAATGTAAGTGCAAACTGCAAAGCCTAGTCGATAGAACTGCAGACAGTTCCGCTAAATTAGTTGTACTGCTGGATTTTAACATTTCATCATATTCATTACTTTCTTCGTGGCCTTCAGTTACTACATTTAACCTCCCACCTTTTTTAGGCGAAAGTGAGGTTAAGTTTCTCTGTGCACACGCAGTTGCAGTTTCAACCTGTCGACTCTGTTAAGGTGACTATATTTGATAGAAATTGGAATTAGGACCTTGCTGAAGACTTTCTAACCGTACTTTCTAAACGCTTTCTCTAGTAATAAGAATTTTATAAGATGTCACTATTGACTTTGCTCTGCAGACAACTAGATTTCATATTTCGTAATTACGTAGGTAATTGATTACAGGGTTTATGTCATAATATGTAGCCGGTTGTTTTCCTAAGCCGGCAGAATTTTCATTACGATAAACTTGACTCGAGGAAGGAGTTTTCGTTTTATTAGCTCTCGTACTTTCTCCCTGTATGATAAAATGAGACTTTTATGCGTATGCAAAACCTGCGTTGAGGATGATTTTCTTAGTACTAGATCTGGATGTTTGGCATGTGTAAAAAACCTCGTGTCTCATGATATTTCTGCATACCTATAGGTTTTCTGACATAATATAGGTTACTTATAATTTTAATATCGGGTCTTTAAGTACCAAATTGACATGTAGTAAATGAAGCAAAGGCGTATTTTCTAGGTCGGGTACGAGTCAAATAAATGGCTGCAGGTTTCTTAGTTCCATACTCCATCGGGATAAAGTGTCGTTTGCAGTTATTTACGACTACGTACGTTTCATAGGGCTCCAATTCTTTTGGATCATCCACCACATCTCCCACCAAAGAATATAAAGCGTAAGCATATCCGACTGGAAATCTTATGGATTTATCAATTAGTTGCATGATGTCATCCATGGAACGCATTCGAAACTTTGGAATGTGAAGCATTGTAGGGGTAATGCGATGATAGTCTCCATTTCTAAAAAGGTAAATCGTGAGAGCATTTCGAACTTTGTCCTCTAGAACTCGCATGTATCGGGATTGAATTGCGGGTAGGTGAAGAGGACAAGACGATGATGATCCATTGGTTTTTGCCATAGCGCAAAATTTACACACTCGCTTTTTCCTGGATGTGCTCTTTTGTGACGATTTACTTTCCACTTGAGGTAAATAGCTTCCACTGGCGTAGTTCGAAGGGACGCCGTCATCGTCTCTTTCGTTCCACCCTTTCCTTTCGGCTTTCTCAGGCCAATCATGCATTTCCTCTTGGATTTTCTTGGGGCTGCCAAAGTCAATGTCATTTCCCCAAGTTGATGTACTGTGGTACTTGTTATCTTCCAGGAAATCATAGGTATCTTTATCATCATCATCATCCTCATCACGATTGTTACAGTTGCGATATCCGTAGTCGTACAAGTTGACGTTAAATGGTTTTAATTGTTTCCATCTTTCATTGCGGGCGTACTTGATCATTCCTGAGTCGGAATCGCGCTCATTAAAGTTTTCACCCTTACTTACTTCATTCTTGCAATCAATTAAAGACCATCTGCCCATGGTTTAAAGGTCCTTCTAAAATAAATAGATTGATACATTATATAGCAGCAGGTTGTTATCTAAGACCAGCCTTCTCCAGTAATTTTCCTTAGCAAGATGCAATGCAAATGATTACATTTTCAAGGAGATTTGTTGAAGTTCCTAAAGATTCCACACGTTTTATTGCCTTGAGGTTGTACCTGTGCGTGTGAGGTTTTAGGCTCGTTTGGGGATTTAAAAAAGGTCACGAAACAATCAATCATTAATAGTGTAAATACAAAAATTGTTACGTCGGGTCAAGTCCGGTGAAGATAGAAAAAAGCTAGTATATGTTCATAGTTAAGCATTTGCTGGTTAGAAGACGAAAATTAAAATTAAAACATAATGTTTCAGCCCTAAACGTTGTATAATCGTTGGCAGTAGCAGCAAGCTTGGTTGAAGGCGACCATTTCGATTTACAAAATTTTGATCACTCTCACTATTACTATTTGGAAAGATTCTATATGAAACTAAGTAGATATACTAATATGGATGATCTGTGAGTGAATCAGAAACATTAAACTTGTGTTATCTCAGGCGTGAATGCAGTAATTGTATCATGGGATAATTAAATAACAACATCGTATGTTTCAGATTTTTGTTCGGGCACTATGAAATCAATTTGCGGACGTGGCTTCTACAAAAGCTCAACAGGATACGTGTACTCATGTTCGTATGGAGCATCCAGTCTTCTTGTAGATGATCATGGAGTTTATAGAACAAGTGCGTTTACATGTCGGCAATTATCCACTGAAAATAAGACGGCACCTCCTAAACCAAATTATTTAAATGTCTTTGATCGCAAAACTAAACTTTTGCAACGCAAGAGATCGGCACAACTAGCCACTTTTAATGCGGGTGAAAGTGGTGGTGGAATATACGACTATATTAAAGATGAGGTACACTCGCTGGAGATATTATAAATTTTCGGATTGTAACAAATTCCAAAATTGCTCGCGTATTGCCAGTTCAAATTCACTGACTTGTTAACGCTGCGTTTAGATTGGTTTCATAATGGCTGACAGAATAATCGATATCAAAAGAGATACTAAACGAGTTCTGGACGTTGGTTGCGGAAAAGGTCACATCATTAAGCATTTAAATAGTGTGAGTAAGTACTCTTTTACTTCCTTCTCAACCCATGTAAAACTTACTCAGTTACCCTAACTGGATAGCTTATGTTTTTTATTCCAATTTTAAAATAAAGCAGAGTACGATCGAGGCAATTGTTGCAACGGAGGTGTGTGAAGAGTGGTTAAATCAGGTAGAGGTTCCAGACGATATAACTTGCGAAAAACTGGTGATGGACGAAGAAAACATCATGTTTCAGCCAAACACCTTTGACATGGTTCTTTCTAGTCTAAGGTACAATTATGGAAGTGGAAAGTGGGAGAAAGTTTTATGAAATTCAACCTTGTATTGTGTGTGAATATACTTGAATGAATTCATGCTTCTTTCACGCTTTTTTGTAGTCTACACTGGGTGAACAATCTTCCTAAGGCTTTCTCAAGTATTCATCGGTGCTTAAAGCCTGATGGAGTGTTCTTAGGTGCTATGTTTGGCTGTCAAAGTTTGTATGAACTACGGTGTTCCTTGCAGTTAGCGGAATTGGAAAGAGAGGGGGTAAGTTTTAATAAAATGTTAAAATCAATAGGAGAACAATAATGAAACCACGAATTTCTCACGCACATTATTATGTCTTTCAAGGGCATGGGATCCCATATTTCTCCGTTTGCAGAGATTCAAGATATTGGTGGTCTTTTATCAATAAATGGCTTTACAATGTTGACAATTGTAAGACAATAATGTTTGCTGGTTTTGGGAATCTTTATTCTTTTTTGTATTTGCAATTAAAAGAGTAAATTTAATTATTCCAGGATACACAAGAAATTAAAGTAGGCTACCCCTCTGTATTCGAGTTAATGGAAGATTTGAAAGGCATGGGTGAAAACAATGCTTCATGGAGGCGGAAGATTAGAATTAATCGTGACACATTGTTTGCCACCGCTGCTATATACAAAGGTAAGCTTGAAAAGTTTTTATATGTTGACGAATTTATTATTGTGAGGATAAATCAATATCCAACTATGAACTATCTACATAGTTAGTTTACACTTAGTTTGGTCGCCTTACAAGGCCTAATCGTTTTTTTTTGTGTAAAAAATACATAGAAATGTATGGCAATGACGATGGAAGCATACCAGCAACTTTTCAAATTATTTATATGATTGCGTGGAAACCCGATCCATCACAGGTAAGAAAAGTTGAAACAACGATCAGAATGTTGACTCGAACGCTCGGCGTATCATGCAACAGTGACGGAATTTTTTAAATCAAAATATTTTTGGGAATTTCTGTACAGCCAAAACCGCTTCCTCAACAAAAGCCTGACGTGTCTCTCAAAGACTTGCATAAGATGAGATAAAAACATTTATTCACTCCTGCCGGCATCTTTTTCAACTTTCACTCGTGCTCGTAGCGAGTTTAACAAAGTATACATGCAGTAAGGTATATATATAGGTACCTGTAAAATTGCGTGAAAATTTAAAATCAAAGAAATAAATAAATAAACCGTAAATAAAATATGAATTTTTCAAATGATTGTATTCAATAATTCATATATGTAGTTTCTACACGGAGTAAGCACAACTTTTTCACTTCTTGCAATTTGTATCTATTCATTAATACCACCAACAACGCTGATGGGCAATTTGTGTAGTTTTTTCATTTATGCTCTACTCGACTTGTTTAGACACTTGAAGCGATTATAAGTTCTGAAATCTTGTGCAGACATATAGAAAAACCGCATTTTAGCAATGCTCATTCATGATTACGATTCATGTCTCAAAGTGGGTTTGCTTGTATCAGTAAGTGCATACCGAGAATGCCTACGCAGCGTTCTTTTTCCGGTGTAAGCAAACTTAAATGTTTTAAGTTCAGTCTAGTATAAAAGTAGGATCGTCTCATCCATATTTCATGAACATTATTAATATTAATGAAATGCTAACCGAAATGAAAATATTGATGGCCAAAGTTTTGTTCGATTTTGCCCCAGTTTTTGTTTAGTGTAAAAACACTTACTTTTTCTAAAGCAAAGACCTTCATAAATCAGCATTTAATATATTGACATCACCCAGATTTGTTTCTGGTACATAAGTTTTATCGTGTAAGTAGCTTTTCAGAATCAGAAAGGAAGGGAATTCCCCTAAACACTGGCAATCTTATTAGAATCAGTGACTGAGCTTTCTGAAGTTTATCTTCCAAAATGTGTCAATTCCATATTCGACGAAAAATTTTAGTTTTACTATTCTGCTTCCTGTTCATTCAGTGTGGCTTTTCAAGTAAAAATCGTGCTCGTCTGCGTTTATCTCCGGATTCTGAAATGACCTACGACGAGGAATACGCTTTATTCATGGCAGACGAAAGTGACGACGAAGCGCACTTGAGCAGGCAAAAGCGATTTGTATATTTAAACGTAAGTAGTTTCACATCACAACTCGATCTGCTTAATTTTATGGAACTCCTTAAACCTTATACGCATCCTACGTAATAAAAATCAATCGTTCATAAATGTTTTCATTCCATTTTTTACAGGTAGATACCAACATGGCAGTGGCGCTTCTGGTTGGTATACCATTAACATTTGTCCTCCCATCAATGACAAACGTATTTAGCTCCTGGAGGGCAAAAAGAAGTGTTTTGGACTCGTCAG
>JAHZNF010003528.1:0-10503 GCA_027744215.1 Troglopedetes dispersus | reverse complement strand
AAAACAAATCACCAGTAACCAGCTTCATATTATGCTATGCAAATTGCGTGATAACTTCTGTCTTGGATACTGTTTTTTTGGGAATTTCAAAGTGGCAGATGTTTTTTAAAGAATTGCCAATTTGACAGGTTCTGTTCAACTGAAATTCATGTATGCGAGTTGAGGTCAGTAGAATTGACTTTCAGTCAGAGTAAGCTAGTACCAGTAAATTGAGATAAATCCGTGGGCAAACGAAAAGGCGAGTGGATATGCATTCATACATAATAATTATGACATTATTGGGTACAGTTACCCTGTAATTTCTTACAACCCTCCTGAGTACTTCTCTATAAATGGTCTCACACAAATGAAAATGTGAAGCGAAAAGTGGAAGCAGGCTCTAATAATATTTTCACTGTGAAAGGATTGTATGGTAATTGCTACACCAAAGTAGGTTTGACAGGAGGATGAGGAAAGCACGTTTGCTACCTTATTTTTTTACCGGAGTGCATTCCACCTCTGCAACTCACAAATCAACATGAAGGGTCTTTTAGAAATGATTCAGTGTGACGATTCATCAGGTAGTACGAACGAGTAGGAAAAACTGATCTCACATGTCATTCTCAAATTGTGTATTGTTAGGTCAAATTGCTTGCTGTGTGTGAAAAATGAGCGAAAAATGATTGAATTTGACATTTTTAAGAGACAGGAGAAAATATGAAAATAATTTCTTCATTTTCACAACTGCTTACTGATTGATCAGCCCAACCCACACTGAGCGATAATCAGCCAATCTAAATGATTATGTACCTATGCACTTTCATTATTTAATTGTAATTTACAAAATTATCGAAAGCCGAGTCATGATACTTTCATTGCTAATCTAGTCAGTCAGTGTAAACTACACCACCTTGTATACCATACCCTGCCAACTAAAGCAAATTATTAGTGGTTAAAATGTCATAATATGACTTTATTCATTTCCATAAATAAATTAACACCAAATTTGTCCATAAAATTGCGAAGATTAGGGACCATATTAACAGGAGAAGACCCTTAAGGCATTTATTATGCCACTCTGTGAAATCTGCGGCATCATCGGGAAAAAATACTAGACATATAAACAAATAATAGAACTGAATCTGTTTCACTATTTTGCATTAAGGATCTCAGTGAATGGAAGGCAAACAACAAAAACTTTCTACAAATTCTACTCACATTGAAGGACATCTCACTTAAAGGATAACACAGAGAAAAGGATGCCATTAGTGAAATTAAAAGATATACATTTGCCAAAATTTCAGAACTTCCACCAAATGATCAGTGAAGGACAGAGGTAACGTTCAAATCATTATTTTTCTGTTTATCAGATATGCAATCAACTCAGAAATAATCACATGAAGTAAATACAAGGAAAGCAGGCTATGAAGAATGACCAAAAAACTTGGCAAGGATCATAATACGTTTATTTCAAAAATGGTTAAAATCTTCCTAATAACTAGGATGAACAAATAAAGAACTGCACGGCTGGGTTGTAGATAGTAGTAAATACTACGTTTATCTGAATTTAGTCACTTCGCACATTGATTTGTGTTGATCTTGATAGTTTGTGAAAGCTGCTACTGCAAAATAAAAATGTTCTTGGGCGTTCTTTTCGAGGCCACCAATTCGCATCATCGTGCACAGATGGAAATTCCATTTTTTGAGACAAAAAGTCACAGTCACTGTAAAAAGGGGGGGGGGTAGGGTTTTCACGACAAAATCAGTGAACGTAGTTCGCACAAGATGGTGATGATTGTAAGTATTGATTATCGTGATGCATCAGTTTGTCGGTGATGGATGAGACACACAGGCAGACGTGATCTGTAGCTCCATAAACAGGCTATCTCACACAAATGATAGTAAATGGTGGTCATGCATGACAATTAGAATACGATGGCCGATTATTTCTTCTAAGTGGGACCTAAAAGAAAATGTGGGATTGTCATCTGATAGCAAGGTAATGTTGCACAATGCACAGACGACATACTTTTCCTGACCATGTTTTGATTCTGATTGACTTTTTTTTGAAAGTTAAGAATTTTGTTTACATGAAGACAAGCAAACGGTTTTACCTTATCTTTGTCGATGAAATTTATTTACCAAACAGCCATCCCCCGATAAACCTTGCGTTAAGTGTTAGTTAAAAAACGTGAGGAGAAAATTATACCAAAGAAAAATTAGCAAAGCGATTGTACCTGTAAAGGTCTTTTAATAAGACATATATATCTTTGTACCTATTCAAACTTAGGACATCAACAAGTGTTGACTTTCAGGGTTCACAGAGATCTCCTAATCTACGTGTGTCGTACATAGTACTACGCATACATAAATTCAAATTTAAAGTTCATCAAGATGACATCATCACCAGAGGACAAAATTATCTCTGTTGATTAACCAACCAGCTATAATATTGACTTGTTGTTGACTCCAATCAACACAATTTTCAAAAGCTTGTAAATCAAAATGAAGCTCTAAATTATGTACTATTGATTTTGTACTTTTAGGTCAGACTGATCATTGATTTACTAGGTGTGACTTTCGTTCAGTCTCATGATGTAGTGCTATGAAGTTTGCTTTAAAGTCTGACCAGTGACCTTTACATATATTTTCTGTTCATGTTTAGGTCACAGGCTAGTGCCACATCGTCAGAGGACCATTTGACAAGCATAATAATAATATAGCACGTTTTGCAACTTGGATTTTTATTTGCCTGATTTTTTTCGCATATCAATAAAAATGAGCAGTCTAATATAGAAACAGGTTGTTGTACATTACCACCTTTTGTTTACCATAATGGACCATTTTTAAAAAATAAATAGCAAAGTCTTGCCTGTATAATCAAATCCAGTTTTCAGAAATTCTTCGGATTCCACAGTGGATGTGTAAAGGATAAATATAATTTAAAACACTGTCAGTGCAGGTTGGACTAGATAAGTAATAGATAGACAATAATAAGTAAATAAATAATCGATGAATTTATCTGTACTACAATGTATTAATAATTATACCTGAAAATGCTCCACATACCTATAAATCACACAAGATGTGCCCACTTTTATGTGCACTTGCAGCTAACTGCATCCTCCCAAGCTTTAAAAAAACACCACAAGAAGAAACGGCAAAAATTAGAAAGATGTGATATGATTGAATTTCTCAACAAAAATTTACAGGACTACAATCTCACAATCAGTTTGGAGGCATCATTTTTACAACCATAGATGGATCTAACTTGTACATTTTAATTCACATTGCTTTAATAAGGTAAATGAACTTTCTGAATGAATAATGCATATAATAGAGCAAGCATACACTGGGATTGTATTGTGTATGCGATATTATTATTATCAAACCCAAAGGATGGTGATGTTGAGATGACGTAAATTATTTGAATTCCTATTTTGTAACTGTAATCGCATTGAATGAAAAATAAATCATTACAGGCTGTGTCACAGATACTGCATCGTATTTCAAGTCGGAGGCAAGAAAATCGAGACAGGCCCATTTGAGAACATCCCATCCCTCGTTCATGTTTTTTATAATTTGTTCACCACTGCCATGCCACAAATCTTGCGCTGTTTTTTTTTTTTCAATAAAAGTGGCGATAATCCCTTTCTGTGGTTTATTGTTATCGTGTTCAATAGCAAATAGGGTGGTTCGGTAAAACATTACACCGAAGGGATGTACAAATATAATGATACCGCTTTCTTTGTCCAATTGAACACGTTGGTCTACAAATGGCGATTTTCGAAGATTAAAATAGTAAACCATAAACGACAAATTTTGCCACATTGAAAATGAATACATTATAGAATTTTTCAGGTTAGCTTGTCCATTTAACGATATCATTGATGATAACAATGTCTGAGTGATTTTTACTTCAACTTGTTCAAATGACTTACTGACTTTGACTGCTTTCTTCTTGTGCTGCCAGCTAATCTTATCCAACACCAACACTGGTCCATTAGTGAAGCCATAAAGAGGATGAAGCCTTTATTGTTCCACACATTCCTTCAGAAATTCCTATTTATTCGACATACTATACAATCAGGTTCAAACTGACTTGAAATTCCCAGCAACAGATCATTCGTCAACCGGGTGCTTCATCCGAACAAGCTTCCATTTTCTTCTTGAAGCTTTTTTTGTTTCGTTTGTTACAAAATTAATGCACTTTTTGTATGAAACATTTTATAGTAACGTTCAAGCAACAAATTTTCAGGTGTTTCTAAACACATTTTTGTAGTCATTGACATACACTGTACCGAGTAAGATACTGAATAATCCGGGTGTAGTTTCTGTGTCGATAGGCTTGAAAGAGATGAATGCACACAACAAGAAAAGGAGCAATCCGGTTTTTTGCACATTAATGTTGTGCTGATAGCCAAAAGGAATCAAAAAGTCCATAAGGCTCATTCTCATTAAATTATTAAAACATTTTTATGCATTTTCTTGGTTGAATTTGTGAGCAGCAGCCTGTTGTTGTTGTACACGTTAATGTATGTAAGTTTGTCGTTAAGCCTAAACGCATTACAACAATTTAACAACAATCAACTCGTTAGCAAACTGGTAGTGGTCCATTCCACAATAAATAAACAAGAACACACTTTTCTCCACGAAGTATCTACTGACTTGTTTCAGTTGAAAGTGTCTTGTATATCGGCATGTATCAAAAATTTGGGCAACGCAAAATACCAACGAACATGACTTTTTTGTCAGGACATACCTTGTCAGTTTTCTTCAAAGTTGTTGATAGTCCGTAGAAGCCTTGCCTGCGTTTACTGTAGAATTCCTGCTGCGAGTGTGATCGTCTAATGCTGCCTGAAACCAGAGAGTGCTTCTTTAATTCGTTTTGAACAATATAAAAAGGTTCAACAAGTTTTGTCTGTCTTTTCGTATCGCAACTTTAATCGTTTCCCTCACTTTTTACATTAATATTACGATGATTTCAGAAAAAATGTGGAGTTCAGGCGGGGTTCAGCATGTCATGTAATGTGAGTTCCAACTGAACTCCTGACTTCAACTTGACGTGCTTGTTTTGTTTTTAATTTGAAATTAATTTAGTAAAACTAAAAATTTCTGAAAGCAGCAATCTAAGGAAAACTAAAAGGAAACAGTTTGGAATTCTACTCAAAACAAGCAAAAAATCGAAACGTCTACAAAAGTTCCAAATCTAAAACCGTACTTAATATGAATCTAATGAAAACTATTGGATGATAAATCAGACTGTCCAATCTCATTTACATAATTTTTTAACTGAATGGGAAATGGCTTAAAACAAGGAACTTTTCCCAAAGAAAACGATTAAGTATAACACAAAAGTTTCTCTCTGATTTACATATTTTTCTCTGAAACGTGTATAAATCATGTGTTGTCTGAAGACAAAGTAAAGCAAAATGAGCAGCAGGAGTAAACGTCGCCTTTGCTCAAAATTGAAAAGAAGTCCCAAATTTGCATATGAACTGACACTGACTCTGAAATAGATTGAAAACATGAAGTTGTATGATAATAACAATAAAAATGTATGACTTTTTGCGAAATTAAAGAGAACCTAAACAATGAAATAAATATTTGTTAAAACGATAATTCCTTTTGTGCCATAAACGGACTGAATAGAATTTTTTAAAGCAGCATCGTTTTTGTCTTTCGGTTGGTGTCGTCATATAAGGCCATCTTCACATAATCAAATCAAAATTATTTTTGTTCGTCTTAAATAGCAACTTGAGACTTGAGAGTGTCTTCTTGCCACATAAAAGTTATATGGTTTTGTAGATAAAAAACCGCATTGCATTGTCTAAGTTTATAGCAGTGAAGTAGCAATGAACTTTTCAACAGCAGTAAATATCTGCACTTGTATTATGAAGAATTCTGGTAAAAACGAGATTCTATACATATTCACTACGGTTTGCTTTCTTACAACAATACACCCATTCCATTACCTATGTAGGTACACCTCATTTGTCACCGCTTTTTGGTACGGTCCTTCTTCATCTTTAATGTGTCAGCAATAAAAAATCAGTGTAAAAAAAGAGATTCACAAAAGGTCTCCATCGATGCACCAGCAGCACACCTTGAAATACTGAACAAAGTAGTGGAGAGGTATTAATTGAAGTGCAGGTGTACTAAATTCCCAAACTGTCACTTTGCTGCCCACACATATGATCGTTATAGGGTGTCCATTCATTTTTCATGATGATGATGACAATGTATCCATTTTTATGTTTATGTGAAATGTTTTAAAAAAGGTCAAACAAAGTTGAATCCGTCGTCTTAAATGACTTAAGAACAAAGTAAGAATATCACTATTTGGAATGGCAAATATATAATTCAACTACATCTTGAAATATATAGCATAATAGATATAATACAGGTCTAGAGGTCTACCGACTCTGATTGGTGTGAAACTACAGCTTCGAAAGTTTTTCTCCATTTCATTTCGATTTGCATTTGTTCATCACGAACAAATGACTGTTGGATTGCTGATAAATGTCTTTTTAGTTTACCTTTTGGCCTGAACCGAGTGAGTTACTTCATGCGTTCTTTCTTTTTTTTCTTCGTCAGAGAGCTTGCATAATACGGCCAGTGACACGACGACAGACGTGCCTAAATAAATTGCATGTAAACGCCATTTTTGCGTTTCGTTTGTTGCTGTTTTTGTTGATGATTGTTAGGCATTTTTTACAATGGCCAAAGAACTCAACAAATGTGAAGAGCACAATTGGCGTTGTTTTGTTATTATAGAAGCATACAATTGGAGTGTCGTGAGATACCTTCTTTTTCGTGAGAGATAAATTAGAAAACAAAGTGAACTTTGGAATGAATAGCCTTGAACTTTTCTGGAATTGAAGCGCAATGTAGTGGAATCCATGTTGTAAGGAGCAGCAGCGTAGAAGAGCTCACTCACAGCTCGCTTCCCAAAGCAAACTTTTTAAGCCACACAATTACACTTGAAATCTGACAATAAAATATACATACTCTTCGGTCGCAGTAAAACACAATTTTGTTTACCTTTACAGAACGAATCATGTGAAAGAAGATTCGTGCATGAAACTAGCTCTCAAGATATGGCCATCATCAATCAAACGGATTGCAAGACAATTGCTTCTTTTCTTTCGCGGATATGGATTAAACATTATGATATGTAAATGTACATATGCGTTGTTAAAAAAATATGAAGACGAGGAGCGCAAATGAAGTGCAGTGGCTCGTTAATTCGAACAAAAAATATTATGATACATTATTATGGAGGTAGCATGTTTGATTCCATTTTCATGATATACACGACAATACAATCCAGGGTGCACTTAACTGTCAACTTGACTCACAGGCGAAGCGCCCAAGCGACGCAGGAAAGCAACCAGGCAAAATTGTGGAGAATGATTAAATGAAGAAGTACAGATGTACAAAGCAACAAAGAATTTTAAGTTGACGAAGGAAAGAGCGCACCATTGTTCAGAGATAGCGTCAAAAGAGGGAAAAATGCAGAAGTAATAAATAAATCATGTGCCTTTTTATTTAGCTGATGGTTTTGTGGGGAAGAAGTGCTGAAAGCAGTCTTTACAATGGTGTGCAGCGTAATTGCGACTATTTTTAGATGCCTTGATTTTTTTTTTACCTGAGAAATAAAAACCCCCAAACTGTCAGTCAGTTAGTGGGATAGAAAAAATTACAATGGGATAGCTCTATTAAGGAGAATGAAAATAGTACAGGTCTGCCAGAACAATTCTTTTTAACACCTTTCTGCTAATGCATTTCAGAAGTCTTGTACGCTTGCTGACCATTTATGGGATGCGAGTCGGTCGGTGACAAGATGCTCATCTTCTTTAACCTCAACCATTTTTGTCGGATGTCGAAGAATTACGTCACGTCGGACTGATACCCATTTTTCACGGTTTAGTTTCAACATTATTACTGAGAATTTATTAGCTGTGCTGAAACCAACGATAAAGATTTGAGATAGTTTCTCAGCTCTTATACTTAGTTTGCATGTGTTACTGACGCATTTTTTGACGGAATAATAATATTTGCTGTAAGCAAGGTTAATACTCATGCTTAACGAATTTATTGTAATCTTACGACCATACACTAACTGATGTGTGTAACATCAACAACTCTGCTCTTCCTCCCTCATAAGCTTTCTTATCCATATTTAAAACGTAAACTAAACTAGTCAGTTGAGTCTGATTATAGAAAAAATTACCTTTGTTGCGATCTACCGGCTTGGCTTGCAGAAGGTCAAATTTTTGTCGCTTCCTCGGAATTCATATGACCGTTATGTACCAAACAAACTTGCGAGTTGAATTCAAGTGGTTCGTGCGTGGTTAAATCCTATCGACACAACAAAGATCTGTCACTATTCTCCATAAAGTCTAAGAAAAAGAACAAAACTGTCAGAAGAGTAACTGATAAAATTTCAGAAAAATGTTATCCAAAAACACCTTGTTGAGCATCTTTCAAGAAGCTCTACTGACTAAAATCCATAAACCGAATCACTTATGAGTTGTATAATAATTATGTATTGAAAATGCAAGCATTTGGAACTTAAAGCACAAAAAACTTTAAATGCACGTATGTTAGCGTTCATTTGTCAAAAGAATCTAGCAGCAATTAGGTCTCACCGTAAAGAATTGTTCTTAGTATAATTTGTTCAATTAGGATGGTTACAGAAAGTTAAGCACAGCGTAAAAAACGTATTTCCTGCAAATCAAGTGGTACAGTCTTGCCTTCCACAAGCACACTGAAGAAACATTCCCAGCGACTGTTTACATTTCCACGTTTTAAAAACTTGAGCATTCCAATTTTTCAATGTTGTTTGGGCATCTGGAAATTTTCAGTCAATTCTCTTCCTTACAACAATAAAACCAAACATGATAAAGCACTAGTACTGAGCCGCGCAAGCGTCTTCAAAAAACTTTGGGTCTCACTTAAAAAGAAACAACTGAATTTAATATGGAGTTTGTCCAATAATACAAATATGATCTGTACCAACTCAAAACTTAAAGCTTCACTCGACTTGTACTGAAACGTGTAGTCTAGCTGGATACTGAACGGATGAGAAAAGAATGCAGTGGAAATCGGTCGGACTTCTGTGCAGTTCTGATATGAAATTGTACACATGCAGCAGCCACCCGACACCCGACCCGTCAGTAAAGCCGGTTGCGGTTGTGTTACTTATGTTGTACGGAAGGAGAATACGAGCGAGAAGGAGACTGGCAACTTCTTTCCTGCGTCTCACCAAGAACAATATGAAGAGAGTAACGAACAAGACAAACAACAGCAGCAGCGGCAGAAGAACGTGAATGCTGTCAAAAACGCATGAAAGACAATAACGATGAGGATAACTTGTTCAACTGAGTTGAATTACGTCTTCATGCTGATGTAGCGTAAAAAGCAGAAAGACTTGCTCAATGGTGTGCAATCAACGTTTTTTGTTGAACCTTTTGTTTTCCTTGTTCAATGCAATTAAAGATTTGTCTGCGTGCTTGTACCAACAGATCTCAGAAGAAAGTATAGATAGATGGTTATGTGCTTCAGAAGTTTCAGATTCAAATTATTTTTACGTCTATTGTTATTGCAGTAGTGCACATGAAAAAGCAAATTCCTTGCACACTGGGTTAACTGGGACCATTCAAAGAGGTTGCAGTACTTTTAGTCACGGCACTGGAGGTGATGCAATGGGGGAAAGGGGAGCAAGTCAAGCGTCGCAATGTAATGTGACATGACACATGAATCGGAAAGACAGGGTTCAGCAGGTCTTCCTTCTCCGAAAGGTAACTTGGTAACATGTGGAAGAAATAGCAATTAACATTGTGTGAAATTACAGGAAATGAATTGCGTTAATCATGAAGCTACACCTCATTTCTCATTTCCCCCCTTTGATTTTCCACTCTGTTGGGGCATTACATTTCTTCGTGTCAGGCAGTTGAAAGGAGCATTTTTACTCATTTTATCGAATTAAAGTTTTATAGCTTGATTGGGTATTTCTGCAAAGCATAAACA
Source organism: Troglopedetes dispersus (assembly GCA_027744215.1). NCBI lineage: Eukaryota > Metazoa > Arthropoda > Collembola > Entomobryomorpha > Paronellidae > Troglopedetes > Troglopedetes dispersus. The sequence goes on along the minus strand of JAHZNF010003528.1, from coordinate 489 downwards.
GCTTCCTGAGCAGTTGTCTTTTTTTAATAATTAGGCTTTAAATCATAAAGAGAGGTTAGAATGAGAAAATTAAACTGTTTGTTAGTAGTAATCCTTTTGAATGGGATTCGTCGGGTAACTGGACTCGCATCCCAAGGAGGCCCTAAGAAAACTATTCCTGTCAAATACGATGAAAGTCACCGCGGTATCCAGTGGTGTGTTAATGGAGTTGATGAGCCTGAGTTCCAACGATACCCATTCAATGATTTCACACCAATGCTGCGAAGAACCTATTACGAACCGTTTACAGCTAATGTGGTTTGTACTTGTACAAAACTTAAGTTTGTGTTGAACTTTAAATTTAGTATTTCAATTCAAGGGTTATCGCACATAGTACTCCTATAATATGTTTACGTTTTAGAGATTTAAATACACTGTGGACCTACGTCCAATCAAAATACGAGCAGGAAGTATGGCTGTGATCGGAACTGGTGGAAATCTTTATCAAAG
>JAHZNF010003527.1:0-14122 GCA_027744215.1 Troglopedetes dispersus | reverse complement strand
ACTTCTAGTTTAATATTCATGTACCTTGTCCCCATTTGCAATCAGTGTTCGATCCCATGCGTTCACCTTCGTTGCTTGCTCCAAGAAAATTTTCTCTTGCTCTTGTAAATCAACCATCCACTTATTGATGGACTCTTGCAGCTGTCGGAAGTTCATCTGAGATACATTTTGATTAGCTGCACTTGACTGCGTTGTCCTGTAAATTAATTGATCATGGTTGAATGAATACTGATTAATAATATTAAGTATAACTTTTCAATTTCCAAATTGAATCAAGCAGAAATCCTTAAAACTCAAGTTTCTTCACGTACGTTGTTGCAGTTGTCAACTGGGTTGCTGGTACCGTTCCGCCTAGAAACAAAAACAATCCAACTGTTAAAAAAACCGCAGCAACCGCTAAAAAAATTATTATTATTACTAGCAAATGATATACTATTTTTCAGGCTTCGAGACAAAAAATAGAATTAATAATTATATGAAAAGCAATGTATCAATGAGACCTTCGGTCGTGGCTGTAGTTGTAGCTCCTGCACCTTAAATGTAAAATAATCATAATCATGGATTCTAATTATCATCCACAAATCAGAAATTAAAACTACAAAATAACTATTTTAGCACCGGTACCAGCCGTAGTGATCGGTTTTATCGGTGTCGAAAGGCCGAGAGATGCTCCAGTACCGGATCCAAAAGCAAATCCGCTTGTTGTAGTCGTGGTCGCCGTACCAGTACCTAGTCCTAAGGAGAAGGTAGGCGCAGGTGCAGTAGTGACCGGTGCAACTGAAGACAAACCTAGAATCAAATTATGAAAATCATACTTGATTAGTATAAAAAACAGCTTTCAACTTGTTCAAGAAATATAGAATTAGTACATATCCCTACCAAAACTTGGTACGGTACTTGTAGCAGTGGCCGGAGTGGCACTCGTAAATGAAATCGGAGCAACGGTGTTTGCTAAAGTTGGAGCACTTGCTAAAATTGGAGCACTTGCTAAAATTGGAGCACTTGCTAAGGTTGTGGTCAAAGGCGTTCCAAAGCTCAGCGAAGATTGCCCAAAGCTTGGCAAAGTTGGTGCAGGAGCACCAGTTCCACCCACGCCCGCAGGAGGCGCGAACCCAAAACCGGCCGACGGAAGTCCAGTCGAAGGTGTTATTGTCGAAGTCGGACCCCCGCTAGCGACAGGAGTTGTTGTTGCACCAAAGTTAAACAATGACCCAGAAGTGCTTGCAGGTGTTGCGGCAGTGAATGACAGCTGGGGTGCCGCTGTCGGGGCAGGGACTGGCCCACTTCCAAATGAGAATCCTGTACCTGCACCCGGTCCTAATTAATTGCGAATACAAAAATTACTCCAGTTGTAAACACGTCACACATCTCATTCATATTTTAGGATTTAATAAACTGACTTACCACCAAAAGCAAAGTTGGGCGGGGCCTGGGTAACAGCAGGATTTGCTGTCACACTCACGGTGAATGGGGAAATTTGTTTGTTTCCACTGACTGTAATTGGGAAAATGTTCACATTTATTATCTTCTTTTATCTTGGCCGGCTACAGAACAGGAAATGAAAATTATGTTAATATAGCTGATGATCATACCTCCGAAAGACATGATGTTCTGAGTTCTACTCGATTACTTTGCCTTCCTTGTTTCAATTGTTACTTGATCAAGTGGCTCTGCTGGAGCTGCATTGGTTAATACTTCAAAGGAATTGCTTCAAGAATGCAAGAACAAATGAGATGAGTAATTATCAAATTATTACCTTTAATTGTTAAGTACCCTTTTTCAATTGAGAGTGATTGTTTTTCCTTTTCCACTCGTAACCCAATACCAAAATGTAAACAAATACGAGACTAATTTCAAGCAAAATAATTATTATAGTACTGAACTACTGTTTAATGTACTTGAGGGGTTCGGAGACTTTTGTGATCTGTACTAATCGAAACAATAATATACACTAACACTGTAACTTCTCAAATTAGCTAGGAATGAAAGAAAAAAATTAATGATTGATGCTTTTCTCCGTTTTGTTTGCTTACACTGCAAAATAAAACTACAATTGACAATTAAAGCAAATTATATTATTAAGCAATCATTGCTCAACTAATCACGTAGATGGGAGAAGGGATTTGGGAATTGGAGGTTAAACATGTGTCAGTGTAAATAACCTGACTGAATTGACACGATATGCTTGTAATTTTCACTAATTATGTATATCAATACGAGGGAGTGTGAGAAAGCAAGAGAAAGAATGTGGACAAGATCACATTCAGAAAGACGTGCGTGTGTGTTGTACACAAAAACAGCGACAAGCAAATAGTTTCACTTCATCTACTGCTCCTGCCGCCGAAACTTTCCTCCGCTGCAACTTCCCCGAACCAGCACGAGTGTATTATGAATTATAAACTTGTTTGCAGGTTTCACTTTGTCTTGATAAAAAATTGTGCAAATTAAAATAACAAAAGAAGAATATTATGTTGATGCTTACCTTCTTGACAATACGGTCGCATTTTTTGTATGTGGATTGATTTGTCGAATTGTCGCAAATCAATAAAAGCCAGAGTATAATTCCAAAATTAATTCGTCAATTTGTATATTTTTACCTTGTAATCACCTGCCGAAGATTTCAGGTGAACCAACTTACAATGTACACTGTTATCAGTAACAATAATTACTTTAACAGATTGACTTTCCGTTGTGGTCCTCACGTGCGACCTGGCTGGGTTCCTTCGAATTCTCCAACGCAGGATTACACATACAATAACACATCTCTTCCAGTAAATTTCGACCCTTGCAAAAGTATAACCAGATTGCACGAGTGGTGAAGACAACCATAAAAATACAAATAATCGGGATCAGTAAAATTAGCATGTTGTTCAATAGTTAAGGATGCATGGGATTTGTTGATACAAAACTAAAGACTATACAACGGTTAGATTTAAATAAAGGTTAATTTCTCATAAAATAAACACAATATTATTGTGACAATAATAGCTTAAAATAAAACAATTGCATCTTCAGCCCCAAAATTTCAATTTTAACTTTCGCAAAATGGCAAAAACGTCAATGGTTGAAATTCAAACAGAAACTATTCAGTCATCAACAAGCAATTAAGCGACACATAAATTGGATTTTATCATCTTGTCGGCCTGGCTCTACTCCACTGAATCCCAGGTTGATCGTTTGTTTTGACGCGTACGATGTTGATGAAGATGTTGGTGAACCATGTCTTGGAACGAGTCCTCACTTAATTCTTGCGATTTGGTAAACAAGTATAATGAGACTGATGCACAGGTCAATTTGGGACCAATCTGTGCCATCATTCCCAGAACAATTATTTACAAATTGATTGGAATTAAAGTGAACGACGAATGAAAATGAATTTGGTATAAAAACTATTATAGTATAAACAAACTATAAACAATCACTAATCGTCTGGAAGGGACACTTGAAGTTGAAATTTGTTTTGTACTCCCGCATTTGGTATTTGTTCGATTTTGGGTGCGTCGGCAATCTCATGCAACACAAGCATGGCCTACGAGCGCTTCGTTGGTGGATTGCACTGTTGCTCGTTTTTTGACTAACACTACTATCAAATTAGGTAAATACATTTCCGAATTTTCAATTCATTTCCTCTTGGTTGTGTGACTGGCTTGCGATTTTGGCCAACGTTGGTCAGTGTTAAGTCATATCTATGTAAACCTACAGAATTTAGATTCGTAAAATGCACGTGATGATTTTTAATTCATGAAATGAAGCTTCTCATGCTCATTTGTTGTGCTGGTGGTGAATGAAAATGATTTTCCTTTAAAACAATATTATATTTAATTTCTGGAATATTTAGAGTAGAGGGCAGTAATTGCTTATTGGATGTTTGTTTGGTGAAGGTTACTTTCGTCAGTTTATGATAGTTTTAAAGAAAGCAGACACGAATATATGAATAAACTAGGGACAGTTAGGTGTCGAATTAACAGGATCAACGATCAAGGTTTGGCTCTGTAGTGAGCTTGAGTAGGTATGTATCAAGTGGTAATGCAGGTTTGACTCCAGATTTGAAGGGCTTCAATTTGTTTTGGCAGTCCAGACAGGAAACGTGACTAAATAACCTAATACGTCATGGGCCAATAGCAATGAAAAAATACGCATTTACTACAATTTCATAGCATCATGAGTGGACTATTTTCTTAAGATGAGCATTTTATTTGAAGCTGGGCACAAGATAATGTATTGACCTTCGAAAGATGAATTGGGATAAAGAGTGGATTGAAAGCTATCTAGTTGTGTGGAGGAGGCAGGGGAGATCAAAGAGAACAAAAGAACGCTGCGCTGTAACGATGAGAGAACTTGATAAATCCTTTTTGTACTAATTTAGGAGGCATCATGATAATCAACCTTTGAGGATTTTTGAGTTGTCAGCAAAATCTTTCTTTCATCTTTGGTAAAATTTTGTTCTTTATTTTCAACGTGCGTGTTGGTAGAATGCATGATCATTGTCAAAATCATGTAACAAATTTTTAATCTTTTAATTTTAGACCAAGTCTCTGATAAGGTAAAAGATTGATCAGATCAGACATTCCTCAATGTTTATATGCTAGCGTTATTTCAGTAAATATTCTCAGACAGTTGCTTACTGCGGAATTGATAACGCTGTACGATAGCTATTTTCATTGTAAAGTCGATAGTTTACTTAATAATATAGCATTCTTTCTACTTTCATTAGGGCTCAGTGTCAAGTTGACTGCAGGATTCCGCAAATGGTCCAACGTGTGCCCTACCGTGTGTAAATCTTCATTAACACAAGCAATGGAACGTCATTTTCTGTTGTTTTACTTTTTGCAAAAGGGATAAGCAATAAACAAGTGTTTTTATCGCAAAATTCGTGTCCAATGAATCAAAACTGACAAGTTGAGAGACGAAGCGGGATAACATTGTATCGAAGACGTGATCAGTTTTTTGAAGCAATGTGAAAGTAAAATGTGTGCTTTGATTGCCCACTTTCATTTGAAGTCGGTCAATTTTTTTCCGAACAGTTCATTGTTCTAAATCCATGCTTGTGGAAAGTGAGAAATCTTGAGCCATTAATTGGTGTCTTCTTTTATCCGACATCAGGGTAATTTCTTTCTCTTTATCGAAACTCTGGCAGTCAAGATAGGCAGTGTCCTTCACATTTTGAAATTACTGGCACGCAGCATCGTAAAATTCAAAGGTTGAATTATGAAAGCTCAGCGGAAGGTTCAGAATTGTAAAAAAAAATGCCGAAGGAAAGGGAACTCACATCCGTCCATTTACGAAACAATAGTTGTACAATAACATTTCAGTAAAGACAAAAGAGCCTGGCTTTTTTCAACGGAGAAGAGAAACTAAAAAAAAGAGTGTTAATAATAAGCTTGTCTTGCTCAAGGTTTTAATGGAGGTATTGTGTGTGTGTCATCTATGTCCTGTCATTGAATCCGGTTACTTCAAAAATTAATGCCATCCACGCACTTTTTCGGTGCGTTGTTTCTCACAATCTCATGATAAAATGAGAATGTGTGTTTTATCAATCTAAATGAGTATTGGTTTGTTCGTGGCACAGGTCGTGTGATTCAATTTATTAATGTTTTTTTCTCCGATTCACTCTTACTATCATGTTTGCTCACTTCATCCGCATTCATCACCATAATTTATAAAATTATATTTGGATCATGCATCTGCTTTAGCATCTTGGGGGAGGCAAAAAAATTGAAAATGAAAGTAAAAAGTAATAATCCCATGGTATCATTAAGGTAGAGGGGTAGAGTAAAAAAACAGTTGTCTAGTTAGCAGTAGTTCGGTCCCAAAAAAACAAGGTAGTAAAGTTATCATAAAAAACAACAGGAGGAGTATTTTTTACAGTACAAAATACAAAAGGACACGTAGTCGTATCAACAAACAGTCGTCTTGGACTTACTTAATTTACATACAAAATTATGTTTCATTCATCATGTTTTTGTCGTCTTGGTTGTTGTGAGTGTGTAAAATAGATTATGAGTTACTTGGCCTAAAAGTAAAATTTCTACAGCACCTTCTTCTTGCCACAACTGACATTCTTACATTCATCACTCTTCTTCATTGTGGTGCGGAGCTTCTTGATGTTTCCTGATACCGAGCTGGGGGCAAAGTCTTCCATAATCCTGAAAAAAAATGAACAATTGTCAAAACAATTAACACTTCCGCCACGAAACACTCCAACAAAATCAACAACGCACGAGCTATTTCGTCAAAGTTCAGAACATGATTTCTGACAACTACATTACTGCATTACTTTTGCATGTGAATTTTTGCAGAGGAAACAAAAAAGAAAGTTTTGGTATCATGTTAAACATTGATTAGGTACATGTTACACGTGTAACATGAATGCTTACTAGTAGAGGACGTCCTTAGCACGCAACAGCATTGGTTATTTAGAATATTCTAATTTTTTTCAAGTTCATTTTAAATTCACATGCAAGTGTAAACCCGTGACATTCCAGTTTCAATTCAAAATGAATTGAAAGGCTGGTTTAATTTGAGTTTTTGGAAACTTGATGTCGAACTCACCTGAGGAAGGTGTCAGCCTTCTTGACTTTCTTGACCAACTTGCTGGCGTCGCACATCATTTTCTCAATGCAATCCTCTCCTTCAATGGCAGCGAGAACCAAGCTTGTCAGAGTGAGGAAGTCGTCCTTGTTCAATCCCAAGACGCTGGTGGATCCTACATAGTTTAGGCAAGGATGAAACAGATGAGTTGTATTTTATGCTAATATTGGCATTGCGAGATTTGTTTTAAAATAGAATTTTAGGTTGTTCTAATCATCAATTTCACTTGCCACAGATTCTCTCACATCGACATATTTAAAAATTAGATATTTTGTAATGTAAATTTATTGGAAGATTTATAAAAATGCATTGGCTTTCACAAGGTTAGCGCATTTCCTCGGGATCCTACCTTTTGAATAAATTTGCATGGATCTTTAATTTTTAGCTGACATTTTGGAAATCTATTGATTGTTCTAATTTTAGCACTTGAGACAAGTTGAAATTTTCTGGTCCAAATCCTTTGTCTGTTGAATTCATGATCAACTCAGGGAAAAGTGTTCATGTGCTTTTTTTCATAACATTTCAAGTTTTTACTGATTCTCTTCGAGATCTTTCAAAGGGAATTTCATAAACTGCCAAGAAGCAGCAAAAAAGCTTATGTTTATGAATGAAGTTGGGCTCTGTCTACGTTCTGAGATAAGTTTGAGAGCAGCAGTGGATATTTCATTCTTATCCTACAAAAGTGAGCAGTGTCAAGAATACGAAAGGAGAGGAAACCCACCATTGTTGCTCCTGTAGTAGACGTTCTCATCGCTCTTAACGTAAGCCCAGCCAGGGAAGAGGAGAGCCAATCCAGCAATAACTAATCCAGCGATGGCGAGGACGGAGATGATTCCCAAGGGGTCGATTCCATAAGAGTCAGCGGGATGGTAAGCTTCTTTGGCAGGAGCGTAGTCGGTCTTTGACTCCTTTTATGTGGCAAAAAAATCCAATCAAAACCATGACTCATTAGAATTACGGAATTGAGTGCATCAATCGCAAAAAAAATGCAGAAGATTGGAATAAATTAATGATCGATTAGTGAATTTGTTTTAGTTGATGCGAATCGGCAAGATACAAAAAGTGAGAAAATTCTGACTTCAATTTGAAGAAGTGAAAGTTCAGTTTCATGACGTGGCTCTTAATCACCTACATAATAGGTATGACTGTCCTACTTCCTCACTTTATCATATTGTTTGCAGGTAAGGAACATCAATTTACCTGGACTGGGTAATAATAGTAGTAGTATCCAGCGTTGCCACTAGGTTGACCGTAACCTGGTTGCTGCGAGGCTGCGGCGGTGTAAGTGCCCTGAGGTTGGGAGTAAGCTGCCTGAGCACCTTGAGCGTACTGTCCAGTTTGGGTGGAAGCTTGAGCTTGGTACTGGCTTGCTGCATACTGGTTGTCAGAATACACTGGGGCATCTCTACTCTGGGCAACTGGAGCACTTGCTTGAGCCTGTGTTTTTTTAGGATAAAAAAAGTAAAATGATGTCATGACAAACCTCAAAATACTTTTGTACAACAAAAGTAACCTCCTCTATGGAAAATGTGTTAAGTTCATTCATTTTACTTGTAAAAACAATTTTCTACACTTTCTTTTTATTCATTTTCATTTTCTCGGCTTTCGTCGACATGCAACTTTGTAATAAAGAGTTTAATTGCCAGATCGCGGTAATAAATATTTTTGTACGAATTTACGGCTTGTCATTCACTTCAGAGTTTCTTTTTCTTTTCCTTGCTATTCATCCCTTCAACGTAAACTAACATACATACAGATTTTTTCCTGAGAGACGGTGACTGACCCACTTTTATTTGACTGGTGCCCGAGGCAGGCAACAGGTTCCTGTTTATTTTATGTGTAACGAGTATGCCTTCTTGTATTTTCGGCAAAATGAAACATCTAAACATCTCCTTTTCTCGAGAAAAAAAAGCTTTTTATACAATGCATGATTCAGCGTCATACGACTCATCTGTAACTGACCAATTTTTATAGTTATATTATACATTGACTCGAGCGTATTAACGTCATCATGATCACCTGCGTAGCACTGTTGAGAGAGTAAAAAAACAACTTGGCTCTTACCTGTGGTTGCGACTGAAGTTGCTGAGCTTGAGGGGCAGCCATGGCGGCCATTCCCATGCAAATGGTCAACAGGGTCAATTTTTGCAGATGCATTGTGTACAAGTCTAAACAGACAGAACAAAAAAATCAGGAATGAGAAAAACGGTTTTTGGTGAAATGTTGCAAGAGTAAAAAAAATATAGTACATAATGTTTCAAACACTTGTGTCACTCGTTTTTGTTGAGACTCTGTGTGTGTGTCATGTTTTGAATGGTAATGTGTGCAAAAAGCAATCAAGATAAACTAAAGACCGACAAAAAATTTATTATGTGGATCGCCAACGCACTACATATTTTTTAAAAAGGAATAATAAACAAATATAACGACTGTTCCTTGCATTATTAAATAACAATGACGAAAATTAGAACTTCAAAGAGATGCAGTTAGCCACAATCTAAAAGAGTCATTCATCTCGTCAGTATGTTTATGTGCTTCACTGGCACATTTTAGCACAAATATGCAAAATTCTGCGACACCGAAAAAAAGAGTAAAAAACCAGACTATGTCTTCAAAAGTTCGAATAAAAAACATCGGTCGGTGAATTCATTGAGGTGTACATATGTATATGATGCATTATTGCAGAGGCTTGTCTCGTCCTTTTATGGTCTGAAGACGCGACAGCTCTCAGGTTTTTGCGTGATTATTGAAAACCATAATAAACTTATTTATTCAAAGGGCTTAATTGAAATGCTGACAGATTCTTCAAAAATTGTCTCGTCCATATTTTAGTAGACGTCGTCAATCCGATTTTTATTGTCATAAAAAATTACTATTATGACAGGACTAAAACAGATTACCTTGAACTAACATGACATTACCTAATTCCCCTCGTGTTTTTCTTCTGCTAATGGGGTATTCATTTTCCACTCCCTTTTTAAGAGACTACCAAGTTTGCAATTCAGATGACTTTTGATACTGTTGTTGTCTACAAAAATAATATCGTTTTATAGTACTCATTATTTTATTGCCCTTCCGTCCCCGTCATTCTTGGAAAAGCTGTCTGCTCCGACATTAGAAAGTATGGGATAATGAGATACTACGGATACTATGATAACATAAAAATTACAAGTTTGTACCAGACACCGTAGTTTCGTGATGAAAGGCAGCCTTTCTACTCTGAGGATTTAGTAAAACGCGAGAAGAAAAAAGCTTCTGGTGCGGAAACGCATTCATTCATTCATTGCTTCGGAGGACATGTAGTTCTTCAAATTAAAAAAAAAATCCCTAATGAAAATAGTACGTCTGCTACTGTAGTGCTGGGTAGCTAGACACCAAAATGAAATTAAGTTTAAAGGGCACGCATTCTACGTACATTATTATTATCTTTTCTAAAAAAGAGTGAGATAATTTTTAACAGTAAAATGAATTTTGTAATTTTTTAAGTCTTTTTTTTTCATTTTGTCTTAAAACTTTCAAGAAACAGAACGAATATGTATATCACGGTTAGTTTTACGTAAAAAATGTTTACAAACTTTTTTATTACAAGAAACGCCACAGGTTTTTGTCTAGAAATGCAGTTTTCCTTTGCACTTTTGTAAAGCAAAAAAAGTGTACTGTGCCAAGCCTAATGCAAGTTGTATGTTTCACGTCGAACGTGAATCGTATGAGTGAGGAGGGGATTTTCGTAGTAGTGGTATTTAAATTTTTTAGACTTCTCAACACATACAACATTCATATAAGCTCCTACAAAAGCATTCTGCAAAAATTCAGCATGCCCCATTTATTGGCCGTTAGCCTGAGTAGTACGTATCAAAAGAGACGAGGCAGGATGATAACCTCTCTCCTAGTACCTACATACATGTATGCAGCTCACCATCTACAAAACGATTTCTACCTGGATTTCTCCAAACAACTTGACAATTTTCTCTGCCATAATTTCTCTCCGTTGGAGAAAAAAAATGATGTACTGCCATGAAGCACACATTTTTCATGTTACCGGAAGCAAATGTATTATGTTTCCCAGTGGATTCCTCGCCCCCGTTAAATGTACAGAATGACCCGTTTTCCCTGGTTAGGCTCTCTTGAGTATCCGATTATGATTGCCAACAACAAAATATAAAAAGTAACCAGAAGTGGAGTAAATAGTTGTCGGTTCTATGCTGAATGACATAACTGTCTCTCCTTTTTTTACAGAGAATGAAAGAGCCCACATCTGCCTAACCTATATATTTCTCCTTCCCTCTGACATTTCGGTTTTTTTACGATGATTCATATATTTAATTGTACCATGTAACACATCAAAATTCATCATTGTTTGCCATCACGTATTTGACCAGAATCCGGTTTCGGTTATCTACGACGAGTTTTCATCATCTTCTTCTCTCAGTTCTCGCAAAACAGAAAAAAAAGAGGAGAAGAAGAGAGGGCAAGTCATCAGCGCCAGTTTATTTAGAGTCAGCTTAATTGTATTGTTGATAGATAATTTGTGGGCGCTGTTTGTCAAACTCAAGTTTTCTCTACTTCTTGGGTGTGCACGCACACAATGCACATGCTACACAATTAATGTTTTTTTTTGTGAAAATGGTCATATTTTCTACCTGCACAAAAATTAAAGGAAGAATTGTGACGATGGTCATCTCTTCACATCACAACTTAGCTGATCCGTGACAATACAGTGATTATCATGTGTGCCTATACGTATGTATGTGTCTTCTTCACATGTCCGCATTGTATTTTAGAATTGACGGGAAGAGGGGTTCTCTCTTCAAACTATGTATATAATGTATGCAAGTACCTGCCTTATCTCAAAAAAATTATAAAGAGATAACATATTTTTCTTCAAACTTGGTAGCGCTATCAACACCATCATCTTCATCGTCATGATTAGATATTTTTACCTAAAAAATGCCCGTGTTTTTTTGGGATTAACCCACTCCCATCCCCTTCATCATCGCCATCCACCATTATTATAACTATTAGCGATGTTGTGATTATCACCACAGAAATAATAATACATATTTTCCCTCTAGATGTATGCTCGTTTCACCTATTTTATTCCTCTCGAATAAATGTGATGAATGCGTAAACAGCTATGCTGACTAACAAGGAAAAGAGTCAGAAGAGGGTAAGTCTCTTCTCATCTGCTCTCACCACCACCGAGCACCTGCGTACATTCAATACAGACGCACACGTATATCGTAAATAGGTACTCAAAAATATTTATCGTCGTGTTCAACACAACAAAATAGAGAGAAAATGCACTGGTCTTTCGTACAAGTTGCTGTGTTAAAGACGTATTAGATTTCAAAGAGAGAAATGAAGTTTTGTGGGATTACATTCATGATTTTTCTCTTCAAAGTAATCTTCCAAGTTTTTCGTTCCTTCAGTTCCTCCTTTCGTGTGAGGAGATCGTAGTCCTTTCATATTCGTTGTTTTTTTTTTCAGAAATAGAATGCACCTTGCTACCACTGGTCTTCTTTTTCTGGTGATGATGAACGTGGTCATGCAGGTTCTACCCTAGAATACCTGAGAAGATACCTACGCCTTAGCATGGATCATGATGGTGGTGGTCTTCTTTTTGCTTTTCTTCGTTGAAGAACGAAGCGGAGCAGGAGCATCATTGGCATAGTAGTTTTCTACGATTCCTTGTATCATTTTTCATCTGGTTTTTGTTGGTTTGCCCGGTCGGTCGGTGCAGTTCTGTTTATTGTTTGTTGTTTGTGGGTTTGTTTTGGATGGATGGATTGTAGCTCTAGTTGGCCCGTTAAATAATTCCATATAGTTTTAGTGCAACTTGGCAACCTGTCAGACAGGTAGTAATGGTTAACGGTACCTCGGCCTTCACACTGACCTGCTATATTGACCGTCCGGGACGGTGAACTTCTTCTTCTGCTTCTCATCTCTCATACATTTCTTTCCTTCTTCTGCTGCCTCTCAACTTTTATTTCTCGCTCCGACGAAACAACTCTGCTCATTTTAATTTTTGTAGCAAACCACGTAAGCAGCAATACTACACTGCTCGTGGTGGTTGCTCTTCTGGTCAAAGTATAATACGTATACTCCTATTACAATAACACTTTCCGGATCACTCACGTCTTCCCTTTTTTGAGAAGGATAAAATTGGACTCTTCATTCCTTTTCAAGATGTACTCCTCATTTATCCAGTTTGAATATAAAAGATACTATTATGCATGCTCTCTGAAAACATTATTTCCAGTGAGTGCACTCATCATTATACTCATTCCTGATTATATATTTTTTTGTCTGCTCCAGTTTCAATCTTATCCTGGCTTTGTCCCTTTTATTGGCTCACTATCACTGCCATCATATATAAACTAAAAAAAAAGTCAATTTGAGTACCCGTATCCTGGAGATACTTTTTTCCCTCAGATTAATACTGAAATAATGGCAGTCTTTTTTAGGATCATTTCCAGCTTCAGGGAAGGAACCTATTCATGATTGTGTAATACAGAGTACGTGTAATATGTACACATATTATACAATACAGATGAAACGAAGCTAACTACTATTACCAAAGTAAAAAAATGCGGGGCCTGAAAAAATTCTCTGGGTTGGTACGAGACACTTGAATATCTTCCCACTACCACATTATATTGTATTTTTTAAGTTCCTTGTGTGGACTCACGACATGACGCAATTCCTTTCTGACTCAATATTAGAGTAATAATCATATCTTTGTCGCTATTATTCTAGTCTTCCTAAACTTGCTCCAAATGGGGAATTCATTTCTTTTTCTTCCCTGAAAACCATTTTCTTATCAAGGACCACGAAAGTGATCACATCCTTATCGCTTCATCTATACATTTTCGTTTAAAATAAAAGAAGGGCTTCTGTGGAAAAAATGGACCATTAAAATCTGTGCACGGGTAGCCAGGTACCTCCACGAAAAAAAAAACGAAATCTTGCAACGTTCAAATCGAATGGTTATGTCAGTCTACAAATACACATTGATCTATTGGACTACTCATTTTCTCGTATTTTTTTCCAGGAACAACATTGTTTACATTTATTACATGTACACAAAATATTCCAGGTAAGCACGTCACTCCGTTTTAGTCTACTTCATTTTTTTAAACCTAAATTGATGTCGCAGTGTTTATTTTTACGAGGGATAGTTTCATGAAAAAAAGGCAACAGTCAATGTCTGCGTTTGTTTTCCTTTCTACAGAATTTTTGTACTTGAAATAGAGAATTGCTCGTCCAAGCAGAACATCCTATTGTAGTAGGTATTAATTTATATGATCTGAAGTAATGTTCTTTAAAAGCTAGCTATTATTATTGCATCCCTAAACAACAAAACGGAAAAGGGTCATGATTCCCAATATAAAGTGAAATCTAGTCCTCCTCACATTTTTTTATTGCTTGCTCATTTACAAGAGTACACTTTTCAAAGTGAAGTACACGATCTAGCAAAAACATATAAAGTCAATCAAACTTTTTTTTTTCAATGAAATAACAAAAAAACTAT
>JAHZNF010003526.1:0-17176 GCA_027744215.1 Troglopedetes dispersus | reverse complement strand
GCAAGAAAAAATGAGTAACTCGGAGCAAATGTAATAATTAAGCTCTCCTGCGTAGCCTCCTCCAACTCCAACTTCTCACTTGCTGCGGCTACTTGCTAGATGCCACGTCGACAGGACCACTTTGAAGTTCTCTAACCTTTCAAACTAAAAGCAATTATGCAAAATCAGTCAGAGAATTGATATTTACATTCATAGATGCCATAGTGGTGATAATGAGAAGGCAGAGTTATCAATGAAAGCTAATATAATACAAAGCAATGGTCGTATAAGCTTTCTTTTTTGGAAATAAGATTAAGAACCTAAATCCTCGCCGCATCAGTGAAGTACGAATGTGTTGGTATAGGTATTGCCGATATGATTTGTAAAACACTAAAAAATGAGTAGCTAAAAGCAATTTATAAATCATTCATAATGGAGACTAGAAACATCATCAGGTAAAGCTGAGTCCAGGCATTTCTTATCCCACTTTACCTCGACTCAACCTACTACCTAAGGAAGTATTTTGGTACTTAACACACTTAACAAAGCAACGTATGTATCATCACGACTAAATGGAATGGACAGGATAAAGTTTATGAGATGAAACGAGATAAAGTTCCAAGTTTTTTAAGAATGTGAATGACATGTCTTGTACAGATTCAGATGTACTCAACAAAGCGTCTTGTTTTCAATTTTTATCTCCCAGCAATCTACAACTTGTAAAGTCATTCCAGAAATTATAGTTTAAAAAACTCATCGTAGCTGCAGTAATTAGCCTCCAAAGGTTCACCGTATCAATCTCCCAATGATTTCAACCACTTAGTTGTACTACACATAGAATGTGACGAAGGGCCAAGCTTCGCTTAACTGCTAAAAGCAAGCAGTTTGTGGCATTCCCTTTTTCGTAAATGCATGCATACGTACATAAGTGTCAAGGATGGTAGGGTGATTACAGGCTTACAGCTTATCGTAAATATATCACACTCCATAATTGAGCTAAAGTTGAATCTGAATCAATTTATTATTCCGAAAAGAAAACAGCGTGAAATGAATTTTAAAACTACAGTAATACATATATCGCCGCATATTACACAATCATTCAATCAACTTGAACTCTTACATTTGGACATACACATACGGATTCACATTTGACTTCATCCCCGGTTCACTTCTTTTTCTCTAGCCTGCGTAGCTTAGCAGTGTCCAGTTCCTTGCACCTTTCAAATGTTTCTGAAAGCATGAAAATTGAAAGTACGACAAAGTGATATTTTTTTACTCCATTCTTTTAAGTTTAAAAACTAAATTAAAGCATATTTATAGATAGATGTGTGGACAAATTTCACGTACTCTTTAATGAACTGACGCAACTGGGCTATCGCGGTAGGGAAGGCATTCTTCTCGGCCACCCGGTACAAATGAAACATATTTTGTTTGTTGCAAATAGAAATCAATTTCTTGTCTAAAATCTCCATCATGCTATTCAACTGGAAAAGCAGAGCCGCTTCCACAATTTCCATCATGAAGTTCCCCGCGTTTTCCTGTAACTCTCCCGTATACATCCAATGCAGAATGGCCCCCATTGGTTTCCCATTCACTGTGGTAATCCTTATAGTTCCATCAAACCCTTCTTTCTTCAATTCCTCCGAGATCAAGGTTCTGAGAACTGGACTTCGTGCACACAAAATGAAGCGGTGAGCACTCAGCGTGAAGTTGTCTTTCATTTCGAGCTTCAAATCCACAAGGTTGTCCTCACTTTGAAACATAAATTTCAAATCGTTGCTGAGGGAGGCCTCTGACGAACGTCTTTTATGAGTATCCGAAGAAAGAAGCTCATCGCCAGTGACGATAAGTGGTACAACGGAAAGCTTTATTTTTACGTGATTAGACCGGTCGGGTATTGAGCTTTTGTAAACGAAGCTCTCTGTAATTACCGTGTAGCCTGTTGCATCTGTTTTAGGGTTGACCTGGTCTAAGGTCACATTGAAAGCTGTCAATTTTTTTAAATTAAATAAATTAGCAGCCCGATGCGTATTTGACAGTATAAAAATGTGCACACATAGGTAATGGGATTGTACATTTGCAGTAACCGTCATCCACCGCTCCTGTTTCATTTGATGTTTCAGTTGATAATTGAAATGACAGTGGACGCCTCCCTTGGAGACCTTTTACACAAAGCGTGTAATACTTCTGGGTATGCCCTGTTGATGTGAGGGTAGTATTTTTCAGGAAGAAACAAAGACGCACAACTCCAGTTGCAGGACCAAAGTCAATCTCAACCGGGCATGTGGCTCGGTTCAAGAGCAGTTCCCGGTTGTCTTTCCAGTCCTTCAGGTGCCACACTACGGAAACGGGTTCGCCTTGTAACACCTGCGGTCACGCCACAAGAGAGGTTCATAATTAAATTAAATAGCTTGCATCTTTTTTCGTACTCACAATATTAACAAAATAATGTGTTACCTCGGAAACAACTGTGTCAGGTTCCGTTTGCAATCTTGACATGGTCGCGAAATATATTTTTGGTTAAGTTGTTATAGGTTCCGGTTGCCAGTTTCAAAAGCTAATATTTGAATCGCATTTTTCCTAATAAAATCTATTCTTTTTTTCTTTTTTCATACTATACTATAAAGCTTACATGAACTGGTGCCAGCTAGGACATCTTCGTAGAAAATACGTTTCGTTCTTAATTTATGCACACATGCTACCTAATCATCAACAAACAATATTATCCACACGTATATACATACCTAGATAGAGAGAACACCAGCAGGCAGAAGGCAGAACACAACGAAAAGCTAAAATGGCACAGTGTAATGTGTAATATTGGGAAGAACTGCCTGCAAGAAAAGTTTGTACCAAGAGTGCCCATGTGTACAAAATATGTCACACAAGATAAGCTGAATGTTAATATGCTTTACGTGAGCCATGGACCCAGAGTTCACGATTCACGAGCATAATTGGTTAAAAAATAATGCACGGTACGGGTTGCGCTGCACATGGGATCAAAAAATACATGCTCAGCTTTTTGAGAGACTGCGAGATGCGAGAGAGAATAACATAGAAGTGGAAGGAACCAAATCACTTGTACAAATACTGCAACAAGCATATATTACGCGTGGAAATGTTCAGTTCGGAAGTTTATTTTCATGTTAGAGTGGTATGTGTAGTAAAATAATACCACCAGAAAAATAATATTTAGTTTTGTTCTTATAATAATATCTTAAAAACGAATGATAAAGTCATGTGTCACATTCCCCCACTTTCTGGAGAAATGAAGAGAGGTGTTATTACAATTCTCATGATGAAATCCCCAAAACTATTTTGTCTCCGGCGATAATTTCTGCAAATGACCTCATCACCGCACTCACTCACCGAGCAGAACATTTCCTTTAGCACTCGCTCCTTGCGGTCATGAGCGGAAGCAAAGTGAACCTGCTTGGCTCGGAGTAGTGTACTGGAATACTTGAAGTCCTTATCAAGCTGCTCAACAGTTATGCTGAAGAACTGATTGAGACGACCACTGTACACGCATGAAACACACAGTGAGAGCCACTCTTGGTGCCACACGTTGACCTGATTCTCTTCACAAACTTTAAATGAGAACCGGAGCGTTGCATCCGCTCGACCTAGCTTGCCCTGGTCCTCCTCAATATCAATTGTGCACTTGGCGGAGGTCTTGAGAAGGTCGG
This sequence comes from Troglopedetes dispersus, assembly GCA_027744215.1. NCBI lineage: Eukaryota > Metazoa > Arthropoda > Collembola > Entomobryomorpha > Paronellidae > Troglopedetes > Troglopedetes dispersus. The sequence goes on along the minus strand of JAHZNF010003526.1, from coordinate 13,511 downwards.
AGTCCTCCTGCCAGCCTTTAATCTGCCAAATCTTTTCCACTGGAGCACCCCGAATCACCTTAACATTTTGCAAATTAAACGCTAATTATTTATTTGCGTTATTACTCCTTGCAATTCATTTTCCTCAACCTTACCTCTGAAATGGAAATATCCATGTGTTCCACCAGATTTGCTTTCAGCCACGACATTTAGTTAGTATTTTTTGGGGGCAATGTGCTAGCTTTAATAAAAGTGGAGCTAAGTATATTTTATGAGAATTAAGACAAGACAAGCTTGATACAAGTTGTCAAATGCGAACAAAATCCTTCTGAACTCTGTTTACGTGTTTTCATAAAATCATTGACAAGTGACGCAAAAATATCTGTATTACTATTTCCCGTTATTCTTTCATATATATTAATTCATCGAAAGTGTGAATACGGAAGGGTGTCCGATCTTTTATTCTTTGTAAATGGAAACCACGCTTTTCTGAATGGGAATTATATTTTACAAAAAGAATGAAAAAGGGTGAAGTGCAAGTGCGAAGGAGTTCATTCATGCCTTCTGCATGGTTCATAAAATGCCCCGGTCTATTTTATAATGCACGCACCCATGATGCACAAAACCACTTATTATTGTGAAGATATAAAAATGTGCTCTATGTACGCATTTTTATTTTTAGAAACTCGTACGGTACTGCTGTTTTGTTTGATGATACAAGAAAAAGAGATATAAACACATATTAACAAAGGAAGTTGAATGAATGAGGAAGTGTGCATAGTGCATAGTCTACTATCCGTGGAAGTATCTGGAAGATGTTTTACATTTACCACTGACTGAGAGCAGGAGAAGGTTATCATTATAACGGATAATTTTATCACACTTTTACCAAAGACAAAAAAGACCCCGTTTCCACTTTGACATTGAGAACAATAAGAAATATTGACCACTCATGAAAGAGTAGTCAGTGAAGTTAGTTTTGCTGGAACTTTATATCAGTAGTATGATAGCTTCGCATCACTTGTTTGTGCGGAATGTGAGTCAATAAAGAGCGGTGTTACAGCGATTCTGAGAACAAAGTTATCCTCCCGTTTCGTCTCGACAATACTGGTAAACTTGGTGAACACGTTGTTGTTGTACTTCACAAGGAAGAAATCTTTCTTAATTGTTCGTTCCAGCAGGCAATCGGCCTCAGATACAAAATGAACTTGAGTGCCTGTAATAATTGATATATTTTAGCAATTAATTTTAAAATAATTTGAAAAGTAAAAGTAGCATGACAATATGTTTTGACTTCATGAAAAAAATATGCATACGCTCAAATATATTTTCTTGAAGCTTAAAGTTTCTGTTGAGCTTATCAACGGATACACTGAAGTACTGTTTAAACGAAGCGGATGTTGAGGCCACCGAGTATCCTCCAGGAAGAAGTGAGACACACATGGAAAGCCACTCCTTTTTCTCGTTGTCCTTATCATCCACGAATTTTTTAAAGAAGAAGCAGAGTCTCGCATCTGCACAACCGATATCTCCACGATCCTCGAATACGTCGACGAAACACTTGGCGTTATCTTTCAGCAGCTCAAAGTCCTCATTCCAGCCCTTGATGTGCCACACCTTGGCTATCTCATTGCCCCTCTTCACCTACTCGCAATAAATAGATGATTAATAGGTATACCTAATCTAATCGTGGTGCATTTCAACCGAGCACAAATACCAATTTTCAGACTCACTTCAGAAACTGAAATATCCATTTTATCTGGAACAACCTGATTTCCGGACATTATGTACTTTAAAAGGGACGTTTTTAAATTTTTATTTCTGGAAGCTTTAATACCAAATATGAAATTAATCCTTATAATTGTACCCACTTTTATGTAATTTTGTATAAAAAATGTGAACGCACTCCTTACAGAATCTCAGTCGAGCGACTTTGGACTTTTTTTTATTGCGATAAAGATATTTTTATTCGAACAACAAGTACTCGATTTGTTGTTTTTGTGGATAGAAGACTATAAAGATACTCAAACGTCATGTCTGATGCATTATTCGTCTTGACTGGTTATCCTGAAGTTCATACCACCAACACTACTGCACTAATGCACCCAAGTTTTATTTCTCGAGTCGAGAATCTTGTCTCTTTGTTGAAGTCAGCACATTTTATGATCTTTACTACTTATACTAATTTAGTTAATGTATTTACGTGATGAAAGTGACTGTTATGATGTGACGCAGCTTCTTAGCCATTTTATACAAGAAATATCGCTGCTTTATGGATGTTCTTCGTTTGGTCTTCTCAAGCGCACCATTTGTATGTGAACGGTTCTGGGAGAGTTCATGCACATTATTTTATGTGATGCTTTACTTTACTTACTGCCTTGCATATATGCACATGCTGTAACCTTTGTTTTTACTAAGTTTTCGAGTTGCTGACACGAAAAGTTTTCCTCTTCCAGTAGCACTCTTTCCTTCAAAGGCTTCTCATATATTCCTTGTATAATTTTATGATTTTAAAAATAACAGGTTTGCCACGTATGAAATGTGAAAAAATGTTGTCTGATTTCTATGTGGTATTTTCTCATTTGTGCAGAACATTATGAATTGCTTTAAAAATAGACAAGTTTGAGATCGGAGCAGGGGAAAACAAACATTTTATTTTCTTTCAAACGCGAATAAACATTTTTCACCAACCAGCCACCAAATTTGTTTATGAATCTGTCAGGTTATCCCACATTTCCCAAGGGTTGGGTGGCTTCGGACTAGTGTCAATCAATGGCGTCACCGACAACATGAGTCGAAGTGTAGATGGTCTGTTAAACACCTCGGTGTAGAGAAGAGTCTTCCGATCCTTATCAAAGTACTCCGTCTCGACGAGGAGAAAGTCCTCTTTGAGCAGCTTGCCTTTACGCTCCTCTTTCGTCTCAAGATGCACATAAGTACCTAATGAAAATATATTAAAATAAAAAGCCAATATAAAAGTTTATTGTTAAACAACCCCATTTCAAGATTTAGCTAGTATGATATCCACAATATTACGTAATTTACTTGAGACCAAGCATTCCCGAGTATCTGGTGCACGCCATTCCTTCCAAATGCGATCCACACTGACCTCAAAGTCCACCGGTTCCCTTTGTTCCGAGACATCCTGAACCCAAAGAGACATGTACTGGTGCTTTTCGTTAATCTCGGTGAAGTCCCCTTGCACCTTTTTGAAGAAGAACAGCAAAATACCGGAACTCTCATTCTTGTCCATTTCAATTAGCCACTGAGTATTGCCGAAGGGTCTGTAGCAGCAGGAGTAGATGGCTTCAAAACAGTTCTCCCAATCGGGAAAGGTAACGTCGCGGACTTGGACCGCTGCCCGCTTAAACTACAAATCACGACCAACTAATTTAGCATTTCCTTCGTTTACAGTTTCTGATTTAAAAACTAATGCTACTACATTGAATTACAAATAAAAACAAGAATAACAATAATAATTCGAGTAATCCTACCTTTGACGGAGTTGCCATTATTTTCTAAAACTGAAGTAAGAATTACAATAAACTGTGTGGATATTACTTTTTCAACGCAGATAAAAACTTGCTTGTAAGAATCACACCCACAAACAATTATGATTATTGTGTGAACCAGTTTATGTTTTTTAAAAACTCCTTTCTAATTCCAAAACAAACAAAGGGGTGCTCTTATTGTTGCCTGTTTGTGGAAGGTGTCGGCAGGTAAAATGGTAAAAGTCAGCTCAAAAGTATCCTTTCCAATCCAAAACTCTCGAATCTCGAGCGTATTTGCATAAACGAGTAGGTGCTTTGCGCGCTGCGGCTGCGTTGAAGTGCTGGACAGTGCTAACTAGTGCTGGTATGTCACCTTGCGCGCCTTACGCAAAAGGTTAATTTGCATTAACATAATCGAGCAAAACCGCAGCAGTTCACTAAAAATTTGCATGCATTCATAGGTATTCATACCTAATACTTCAGCATAAAGCATTTACTTCTGTTGCTTTTTAGGGTTTAAGGTGGTACTTTACGCTGTATGCCTTTGGAGAAAATATGTGTGACGGGTGGGGAATATGAGAAAATGGATGTGATCTATATGTATTTTTATTGATGACTAGATATCTGCAATTAGAATTACAATTTATACTGTGTTTAGTAGTTAGTTACAATATAAGCTATTGATTAAGTATTCCTAATCCACCATGAGCATGTTAGTGGTTTGCATAAGAGCAAAGTTCTCAAAGGCCAGTGGCGTGAAGGAGTCGATGTAGTTCACACTTCCAAAGTTGATCTTGATCAGAGGGCAGGCGAGATGGAACCTCCTTAAATACTTGTGATACCTGTGAGCCTTCTCCAGTCTCCCCTTCACCCGAACACTCATTCTGTACACATCCCCAAGACCCGTAAACATTCCCATGATAACCAGCACCCCCTGACTTCCCAAAATCACGAAGAGGGCGTAACTGACGAAATTGAGCTGACCATGAAACTTGATGGCTCCATAAACACTAAAAACTTGGTGGGAGGTCACTGTGAACAGCAGCGGCACCAAGATTTTCAGCTGGTGAATCCAGTTAAATCTGTTCGTCAAAAGTTGGAGTTCTCGATAAATCAGGGAGTTGCGAACGATCCGATTCTGAGCAAGTACTCCACCCTTCATACTCCCAACTTTGGTAGAGCTCATCATAATCCGCTCAAAAAATTTGAGAAAGGAGCGGATACTCATGGCCCCAAGCATGACAACGATTACCACGAAAACGGCGCACTGCACGCCAAACGACCAGATCCACAGGTTTGTGAGCATAAAAGCAAGCTTTAGTATTTTTGCGGAGAAAGTGTTTCCGAACTGCTCCGCCATTCGTGGTGAACATTCAGGAAGAAGGAGGTAGCCGAAGTTGGAGGGCATGCATGGTATTGAGTAGACGACACCTCCGACGAAGGCAAATGGTACAGCCATTGCAGACCAGTGGAACGTTGGAGCCAGGATCTTTACAATTTTTTCTTTCGTGTCGAGAACGTACGAACCATCTAAAAGGTAATCAATTTTGAAATATACATATTTTTTACTTCATGGGGCTCATCAAGATTTTTAAAAAAATTAATTTGTTACCGCGTAAATGCTTGGATGTCTTGATAAGCTCGTTAATAAGCTTCACACATCTGTTAACATATCTGTGATAGACTTGCACCGTGATGCCACAAAACACAATCACTATTAGTCCAAAAGCGGCGATTATCATCTTGGAAAAGTTCTCATTTTCTGAAAAGCTGGCCGTTTGTAGCAGAACGAGAAGCAGGAGGAGTGCATGAAATCTTGTGGTAATTTTGTGGAGGAAGAGTTGGCTCCCTTCAGCCTTCACCATTTGCGAAGTAGAAGCATCCCAGTGAAAACCGATGGACGTAAGGAAGGAAGCTGGTTTTGAAAGTTGCACAAGTGGAGGAAGAAAACAGTCTTCTGTTAACATTTTGAAATATTGAATATTAAGGAATATTTGGGAAAACCAAACAATTTCAAGTACTGCATTAAGTCTCTTCTTTTTTTTGCAAAATACAGTGAAAAGTAGTAATTCTGTCACCAGTTCCTCGACAATCTCTCTTGCGAAACTGTTCTTTGAAACATTCCCTTCTAAAGAAAATACTGACACAAATTTATTTTTAAAAAAAGCTCTGCTTGCGTCAACTCCCTTGAAAAATAATCTCCTCCTGAATCAATACGCTTTTATAATATTTCTGCACACCGGTCGACCTGACTTATTGCTAGCATGTGGTAATAAATATCCATCAAGAAATACGGAAGTCTTATCTAAATTCAATCGGAAGGAGATACAAACGGGAAAAAGAAAACAAAGGTGGAGATTCAGTTGAGATTACATGCAGGCAACCACGAGTATTTTTTATTGTGACTCTAAATGCGTGACTATTATCTGTACTTTGCTATTTGTCTGTGTGTTAAACGTATATGGTTGCATGATGGGTGGATATTCATATTCAGACTATATCTCTACCATTTTTTTTACTTTTATAAGGAAAATGAAATCATGATGGCTACTGTATACATTTTTTCATGGCATGCAGGGACAACAAACATTATTTTCACATTAAAGAATAAATTATCGTTTTCCCTTTTGCCCAAACTACATATGTATATCGGCATTAACAATCTCACTCATACAGTTTGACTGCAAGCAAGACAAAAGAGTTATCCTCAGGCTGGTTTTATAGCTCTATTTTTATTGCGAGGAGAAACGCTCCAAGAAAATCGAGGACCTAAAGATGTAAACAAAAAAAACAACTTTACCGAAGCGCATCGTTTAGGAGTGCGATGAAAATGAACTTGTATAATTAATATCGGCTTATCCAAGAACAAGTTACGTATCGCATTTTTTATATAATATATATACCTAGGTAGGTATTAGTTGACGTAAAACATTCAAATGAAAATAACAGAAAGTAACAGTAAATCAGGGTGCAGACAGACAAGCAAATATGTAATGTACCAACATGAAATTTGTACTGCTGCGTTTAATTGTTATGCTAAATAGAAAGACTACACTTACATGACCTCCTATTTTTCCAGTAGTAAAAAACGACTGGGACTAATGAGCTGCATGTGTCATGTTCTAATGAGTTATTATGACGCGACGCTAGAGTCTCAATAACTTGTAATATGCTACAATTAGTCAACAAATACAATTTGGTATTTGACTGAAACGTGGGCTATGCAATCTAAGAAACATTTGTTTACGTAGCCCACGCTGTAAACTTGAAAAAAAAAGGTTGCATAAATTGGATCGTGCGTATAAGCAATTTTATTACTGTATCTTTCTTTACTTGAAAAGCAAAGCTGATTAAGTGATTAAGCTTTCCATGGAATAAGGGCACACTAATAATGTGGTACCGAAAATACTCAAGAGAAAATCCATAAAACTTGTAGGAATACGAATGCATAACGATATAACGGTAGGCATCCTTATAATATGTCATCTTGATAAGCTATTTCGGTATTGGGTGTTCGTCAACTTGAAAGGTCTAATCTGACCTATCTCCTTTTGCTGTTGTTTTATTTGCTAGCTAAGAGTGAACACAAACTCAACGGAAACCATGCTGAATGTTTTTTCAATAGAGAAATATGGTCATGAGAAGAAGCATAAAACTGCATGCTCTGCTATCATTTTTTTTGGAATATTTTGTAGCATAGAAGAAGTTAATAAGTTGACCAAAACCGAACAAATGATTGCTATGTACTAGAAGACTTGGCCTTATAGGTTTTTCTTACCTATAGTTTCTCGTTCCCTTGCACAAGAATACATGAATGTTAATAATTCTGCACCTGGATGGCTTATATCACATATTTTTCTCTTAACTTACACTCACATAATTAGCAAAATGCATTATCAAACTTTGCCTGAAATATTGCTTAAAAAATTTCAAAGAAGCGTCAATCCAAAAACGAGAATTTAAAACTCAGTGAAAATACTTGTGAAGGAGGTTAAGATTCAACTGAAAAGTTCCAGGATCTCGAGAACAAGCTGATGAATTTTGAAACTCTTCAAATGCATTCTACTAAGCTTGACGATGGTGTTCTTGGCGAGAGGTATGTCCATGCTAAGGGACGAATTTTAACAAAGAAGCAACAACTGAGAACATTGTCAGAAATGAAAGTAAGTCTTGAGAGGGAAATTCATGAAAATGAAGAAGGTGTACAATCTCAACATCAGCAAATCATCGGACTAACAGTCGTCGTTGCAAATTTTTCAAATGAAAATGCCTTACTATGGGCTACATTGGAGAACTTGATCGAAGATCTGGCGAAACTCAAACCGGTTGTGGATCACTTTGTAAATCTTATCCAGAGTGGAAGCCATGAAGAGATGAAGACTTGTTTTGAAATGTTTAAAAACTTATTGTGGAAGAGCCAAAGACGACTGCAAATTGATAAGATAAAAAGTACTCTCCATTTATTTTCCAGTGGTATCGTTGAGACACTCTTGGAAAAATGTAGGATGGAGCAGCAAGAACTGCTGGAATTGATGAGAACCTTCCGGACGACATTATCAGAAGTATTACAAAGACTGCCTGAATTGAAGGTTCCAATTTCTCGGCAGAACTTTCTTGAAACTCCCAAACAGGATGAGAATGCCTCTCAACCTGTCTCCAAGATAAAAACCATCTTCCAAAGAAACGCTTACACGTTGTCAAAAGCAACTCAAGAATACATGGACGACTTTTTCCGGACCATCCTCGATGAAAAAGATAGTAAAGAGGTTACAAGTTCACCTCCCTTCTTCAGGGAGTCGCTCACTGTACCAGTGATCGTTCACTACATAGCTTCAGGTCCCCCTGCTTCTTATGCGGAGCAGCAGGTGCAAGATAATGAGAAATATTGGTGTGGATGTGGACAGCATTTCAATCGTAAGGCTGCACTCCAACAGCACATCGGATTTCAAAATTTTTGTAAGATGAGTCAAGGTCTTCAATGTCCCCACTGCCCGAGGGTGTACAAGCTCCGTATTTATCTGAGTCGACACATGCAAACAGTGCATGCAACTCAATTGAGATCACTGTAAGTCGTGAGGACACAATTGTATTTTGCAGAGATTTCTTTGGGGAAAGTGGTTATAATTTCTCCATCGCCGCTCCCGTTGAGAAAATTTGGCATATTCGAGGTTGGAAGAAGGATTTCGAACTCCTCAAGACTCATGCCAGGTGTACCATGATCGTCCTAGAAAATCAGGTTTATTAATATATTGTATTTTGCAGAGATTTCTTTGGGGAAAGTGGTTATAATTTCTCCATCGCCGCTCCCGTTGAAAAAATTTGAGCACAGGGATTACTAGCAGGTTCTAATTCTAATAAAGTGACGCGAAAACTGTAGAATACATATGTATATATGAATGGGCTGTATGTATCTTGGAATAATTTGTAAATAATAAAAATAATTGTTTAAAAGCGCAGTTTTATTATGTTTTTGGAAAATCTCCCATTTGAGCCTTGCGAATAATTAATTTTAATTAACATTTTGCGGAATGTAACAATTTAAAGAATTTATACATGTTGTTATTGTCATACTCTTAAGCGAAAAAATATATAATATTGTAACATACAAAGTGTAAACATTTTTTTAACAACACAAAAAATTATGTAAGTATACATGAATTTAATAGTTAGTTCAGTCCATTACTTTTGGATGGTTATCGTTATTTTATTAGTCAATTAATTTCACATGAAGCGAAACTGAAATTAATTAGCAGATAAGCAGCACTCTGCAGAGACGAAAAGTGGGGTGACGGAAATCTTGAGGATGAAGTCCTCATCCTGACTCCGATGAAGAAGATCATACTTCCCATAAACATTGTTATCTTCACTAAACAGATAGAACTTATCCTTCACAGTTAACTCTGTCTTGTCTTCCTCGGTTACGTAATGAATTTGCTTTGCTTGTAGCAAATTGTTGGAATACTTCAACTCCTTATCAAGCTGATCAATGGTCACACTGAAATACTGTTTGAGGTGTCCGGTTTTCATAGTGGCGCAAAGGGAAAGCCACTCCTCCTTCACTTGGTAGTTGTTAGCAGTCGGTTTTGCGGTGAATCCCTCGTAAAGTTTGAAAGTGAAGCAGAGCGTGGCATCGGAGATTCCGAGGTCACCCTGATTTTCTAGGACGATCATGGTACACCTGGCATGAGTCTTGAGGAGTTCGAAATCCTTCTTCCAACCTCGAATATGCCAAATTTTCTCCACAGGCTTGCCTCTGATGATCTAGAAACACAGTAATTTGCATAGTTGAACTCTTTTGTGTGGCGAATCTTTAATTAAAAATGGAAAGATTTACAATTTGTTTGAGGTTCACTCAACTGAATGGGGACACTTTACCTCCGAGACGGAAATCTCCAGCTCGTCCAAAGGTTCCGGTTTTAGTCGAGACATGTTTCAACAATTTCTCCTTTAAAAATTTGACTCTCAGCAGAACGTACAAATTCATCTAATTTTGGGGATTAACTGTTAACTGACAAAATAATCTAAAAGTTGGAACGAAAACGGGAGACATACAACTGTTCAAGGTTGCCCCTCAAGATAAAATACGCATAAAAAATATTATATCGCAGAGTGGTGAAAGGATAGTGTGTGGCTTAGCTTTCCACTACTGCAGCAAATATAGTTTGCCAAGATTTTCTTCCAGCAAAGAAAAAAAAATATTTGCCCACGTTCACTTTTCACTTACTAGTTATTACATGCAGTTTCTTGCTGCAGTACGGTCACGCTTGGCCTACTATTTTCAGGAAATCCTACATAGTAGGTGTATATGTATTATGTGGTCATGCAGCAAGACAGGAATTTTATATGAAAAGTAATATCTGTTTGTTTTTGCTCCATTTAGCATGTTAAGCAAGTACAAAGGAACATGGTAGTAAAAGATATGGAAGGATATGTGTTGGCTTATTTATATATTGCTTATTTTTTTGCTTTGCGACTAAATTTTTTTTGTCCTTCTTTTAAAAGAGGAGAGAAAGTTTCTGCAGACAAGTATTTCTGCAGAAAGAGTTTTCACTTGTGTTCAATCCTCACAATTTCCACGTGCTTATGTTTTAGCAAGACAAAAAGGATACATTATTATGGCATTTGATACCCAAGATGTGTACATATGTCCTATCTTAATGTTTGCACTATAAAAAGTTTCCAACTTGGGACTAACTACCCGTGACGTTTTATATAAACTGACAATGAGTAATTGTAATGTTGTTGCTAAAGAATTCAGCCAGTCGGATGACACAAATTCTTTGCATACCAACGTTTTATGGAGCAGCGGAAGGCCTACTGGGCAAAATTAATTTGTTGCTTGATTTGAATGGAATGGTTCTTGCAAGGCTTCATCGAATTTATTGAGGTTAATGCTAAAAATTGTGGTTTATTTTATGGCGCTTCAAGTTGACTAGAAATTAAAAATACGTTAAAAGTTTCCTTCCGTTAAGTTAAAAATTGATTACTTAGACATTTACAATAAATATTGTGATTGTGGCACAAATGCTTTCGTGGTTTCTAGATCACGGAACGCACATGCAAAAGGTATATGCCTGATCTGTGTTGAATGATTATATAGTCCTTTTTCTTAGCCTTTTGGAATGGAGAAATAAATGACCAGGCCCAGAATAATTAGGAGTATGATCACAATGATGATGATCCATATCAGTTTCTGAAAAGATTAATGACACATATCAGGTTTTGATAGGAATGTAAGTAAGCAACAACTTCGCACTACTTACTTGCCGGATTAATTATGCTAATTAAGTGATTATATTCATCACTTCGAAAGGATAGGTTTTGCATCTCAGAAATTAATTTAATTACCCTCCTTGCACCACTCTGATGTTCCTCTGCTTTCTTGAGTTGAACTTGAGCCGCTTCAACGTAATCCTTTGTGTTAGCCACGTTCTGATCTATCCTATCAATAACCTCGCCCTGACAATAAGTTTTAATTGTGGTAAAGTTTCAATTATGACTATGTATGTATGTAAGTATGTGATTTTTACTTTAATATAAATTCGGCTGGTGGTAAATAATGAGTACCTGAGTTTCAACCAACATCGTCATTTCCATAAAAACTTTGTGAAGCTCTATAATGGACGTTTCCAGTTTTAAAATGTCATCTCGAACTGACTCTACTTGATTTAGGGTTTGCTTCGCCTGGTCAGTTTCCGACATGAGCTAGAGTTTGCCAAAATAACACAAGTGTGATGCATAATACCTAAAATTGATTCCATAAATTGAAACGTTAAGGATGACCTTGTATTCTTAGTTTACCCCTTCAGTGAAAATTGAAAAATTTTCTTGCTCCAGCACTTCCTCTACTGTGGCTTTGGAGCCCGCTGAAAATTTCCAGACATGAGAAAGCTTGATTAGTTTAGTTGGAACTAGATTGATCTGTTAGTTATTCTTAATAAAATAGTTTTTAAAAAAATTATTTCATTGCGCACTAATGTCAAGTAGTCTGCCCAGTTTCGCTTTCTCCTTTTCCAGATAGTCAAGTTGAGCTGAGTGGCATTCATTAATAGTGTTGGTGAAGAGAACAAATAAGGTAGAATATTGTGTTCGTCTCGCTCTTGCAGCAGCACTAGAGTCATCTTCTTCTTCCTTTTTGGTCATTTCCACAAAATAGATTTTCAGCTTGCGTTGGATCTGGACGGAATTGCTTTTGAAAGCCGACATTAAATGGGTCAGCTCATCCTTTCTTTCTGTTAGTTTTTAGAAAGTGACAATTTAATCACTAATGCGTCATAAAATCAGTCGCTGCTCCTCTCTACACATTTTTAAAAAATGCGAAGATATTTCACAGGAAAAAAATCCATACTTTTTTCGTCTCGCGAAGTTTGCGCTGATAAGATTTTCTTGTGCTGCAACTTCACTCCTTTCACATCCTCGGCGAGCTCGTCAATGAGTATTTTAATGTCGGCTACCTGACCATTAGTTATGCATTTTTCCAAGTTGGCACAAGAGGAATTGAGCAAATCAAAACATAGATTACATTATTATTCCATTTAAATACAAAAATAAACACATCTTTTTTAAAAGTATCTAAAATAATATTAATTTAATTGCCTCTTGAAGAATGCTTTGCAACTCGGTGACACCCAACTTCTCCATTTCAATGACAAATCCATTTGTCGGTGGTGGAACTGCTGTGGTGGCATTTTCGTCCACACTCCCTCTTATATTTGCCTTTAAATGTAGCATGTCATAGACTTTGCAAAAACTTCACTACAAAGAAAGATTGATATATTTTAGTAGACTTCCGAACAAATTATAGTTTCTCTTACCTTTTTGCGAAACGAGGCTAATCTATCCTTCGTCATGATTCACAATTTAAACTTATAATTATTGACGCAAATACAAACGATACCACAAATTTTAAGACAAATACATTATCTTAAATATGTACCAAAACCCAACAAACTTAGTTAAAACTAATTTGCATGTGGATATTTTTTGTAAAAAATTATTTTCCCAGAACAGATGAATTTTTTTTTATTTCACAAACAACATGAATTAGACAGCAGTTAGGAAGGTAAGCAAGTAGTAGTCGGTGGAACTGATCGAATTATACAATCCGAAAAAAATGCTGCAAACATTTTTGCTCTTTCCCTGTGAATGCAATCATCAAAAGGAATTAGTGCGCAAGTTGAGTGTGTGACTCACAAAAATGACGATGATAATAATGTCACTGACATGATCTTTTAGTTCCAAACTTTTATGTATGTAGGTGTAAAACAATATGTAATAATGCATGTCGGGCTTGAATTTACGATAAAGCCTTGATGTAGTAAAGTCTTTATCAGAAGAGTCTTTATCAGCGCGTGTGTTGTGTGTATTGAAGTGAGTCAATCTGGCTCACGTATCAGAAAAGGGAATTGTGTGTTATTTGTCCTCATAAAAATGTTAGCGTGGTTGTCGCTGCTAAATCTCGATAGCTTCCGGTGGTAAAAGAGTTGACACTTCGTCAATAGCAAACGACTACGAAAAAATGAAGGACCTTAATTACATATG
>JAHZNF010003525.1:0-11409 GCA_027744215.1 Troglopedetes dispersus | reverse complement strand
CTTCAAACAGTTTTAAGAAAACTTGTTTGTTGGTCTGTTCGTCACACAAGTTTCACTACTGTATAGCACTGCCAATCCTAATCATACATTTTTTCTACACCGGGAGCTGAAACCGATTCCAAAATGTCAGATAGCCAAGCTCCTGACCCGTGCCCATTGCAGACTGGTATTTCCTTGGAAGTTCAGCAAGACTTCCTTACAACATGTCTCAAAAGCGTAAGAAAGCTTCACAATTCAATTGGTACATAAATTTCATTTCCCCTTTTCCCCACCAATGCTCCATTAACTCATCCAACAGAAAAATCTGAGTACGGCAGAGTACTACCCAAAATATTTGAAGGAGTATGGGGCCACGAGGATTGCATATTTGACATATCCAGAGGAAGTGCACAACCTGTTGGAGGCCATGATGGGATATGATGAGCCAGTTCATCCAATTCCAGTTGGTGCTTCCATTTTCTATTTCATTATGATCGCATGGATATGCACCTTTTATTTTACATATCTTGGTCGGAAATTCCTTGTCAAGGTGAAACAAAAACTTGACCTGTATCCAGATCCGAATAAATTTCCCAGCTTGCCCCTATACTGGTAACCACTTTGTCATATAAAAGTCCAGTTTTCATTCTAAATTTTATTATATGCACTTGGCTGTGTACAAAGGTTGCAACAAACAAAACGCGAGGCAGATCTCCGAAGAGAGGTTCGAAATACCTGGGCTTGGCTTGCAAAGCGTTATCTGCTATCTCCAAATGACCCCTTGCTGGCTAACGTTGATCAAGTGCTCGGACTCGTGAACTGGCACGACTTTGAGGTGTGCCGAAACACCTGGTCACTGACCAAAGTTATCCTTCGCTTGAATGCACTCTTCTTGAGAATTACTAGAGATCATCAAGGAGGTGAAGAGAATGAAAAGAGGACCTTTGAGATTGTTCCGGAGGCCGAGGTCCCTAGAATACCCGTGGACGGTGATATGATACAATATGTCTATGACGAGGAGAAGTTCAAGAAGAAGTACATGCTCAGCCAGGAAAAGCACAAGGAGACTGAAAATATTGAGAAGGTGGACACAGATACTCCAATGCCACAGGTCCAGGCGCAGCAGCCAGAAATTAAGACAGAAATGAAAAAGTCAGCTTTAAAGAAAAAACGTGCAAAACCAAAAGAATCATAAAGTATAGATATGCGCTTCCAGGAATTAAGCATCACGTGAGAAAAAGACAAGTGACTAGATTAAGATAGTTCTCATTTGTTCGTATAGGAAACTTTAAGTTTATTGCAAGAATGGAGTTTTTTGTTACAGTTTGGAGCAGATATATACGTGTTTGCTCACAAAAAAGTAAAAACAGAAAAGTTCGTGCCCCTACGATTTAATTCTTGTATGTAGTTTCTCGGATATACACATAAAAAGACCGGATTTGATCATATCTTTTAAATATTCTCGATTCTTTAAGTAGTACGTACTCGAATTTCTCGGCTTTCACATCTAAGATTGTATACACTAATTATTTATAGCACTAAACATCAAAAATACAGTTGACAGGTTTTTTTCAAAGAATTTCGAATTTCGGAAGTTACTTAGGTCTTTATATTCACCACTAATACAACAGAGGGGTGTACTTAATTTTATGCAGTTCGGGGAATTGCCTAAGAC
Source organism: Troglopedetes dispersus (assembly GCA_027744215.1). Taxonomy (NCBI): domain Eukaryota; kingdom Metazoa; phylum Arthropoda; class Collembola; order Entomobryomorpha; family Paronellidae; genus Troglopedetes; species Troglopedetes dispersus. Next base: position 9,755 of record JAHZNF010003525.1, on the reverse strand, counting down.
ATATTTACCACACGACAACAACACAAGAAAACGATCTATTTATATAACGTGTTCCTTATGTCAACAAGACATTAAGCACCCGACACGATTACAATACACGTATTCATCGATTTGTCATGTAATTTACATTAATTGGACAATAGTACGTAACGTTTCGCAATAAAATTCGCAATTTAATTATTTTTTTCGAGTGAAACATTGCATTATCGGTTCAATATTTACAACGGTAAAGGTAAATTGATATCTTTTTATTTACTTAATTAAAATCACCTACTAACAAGACTCCCGTCAACTGAGCGAGGCTGACGAAATCTTTTATTTTGTGGTAACAATTTACAAAAAATTCTAGCTACTATATAATGACTCAAGAGTAACCACACAATTCGTTCACATGAGATAACAAAAGTAAAGCTGTACGCGTGTTCATAATTGTTATGTAATTAGTAGTTAGCACTGGGACACATTTTAGAAATATCAGCGGTTTCTAAAAAAAACAATGCGACTGATTAGTACCGGTAATTTGCGAGGTTTCTGTCCACATTCGCTGACAGAATGTTAACCTAGACCTAGAGTCACAAACACATACATAACAATGTAGGTATTATCTTTCTATAAAAAATGCGCATCATTATATTCAAGTGCATGTTAGGCAATTATTTAATATGTGTAGATTTCATAGAGTTAATTAGTTTTCTTTACTTTTACACACCTCTCGCAGTTATGGAACCAGACGAATTACCAAAACGTGGTGATTGGTTAATAGTAAAATTATCTGCGTATTTATGCACATCATCACCCAAGAACAAAATCTTGAGATTAAGGAAGTATCTGTAATATGAACAGTTTTGCGAGATAGGAAACCGCGGCCGAAATAAACTTCTATCTGATTTGGATTCAAGATCACACTTATGTTACTATTTCATGTATCTACTACATCTTATCACATAAAACACACCAAGTCCAACACTATTTGAAAAATTCACCAGCACGACTGTTAAAGCACTACTCCGTTGCGAAAATGAGTTTTAATCGGCAGTTGTTGTTGCAAAGTGTTTTAGTGCCTTTGCCAGTTTCCTTGCGCTTGTAATTACACGAAACAGTGTTTTCAACTGAATTCCAAGAAAGACGATATGAAATACTGCGTGGAATGCTACATATTTTGTTGATCTAGTATCTTATTCTATTCACAACTTGCTTTTTTTAGCGATAGAAAGGCCTTGCATTAAACTCACTCCATTGTGTTCATTGTTTTATACACTTTTTTAAAATTTATCCTAAATAATATATTATGTACCTTCACAAGACACGTGATGTGACTCTTCCGAAAAAAATTAAATTATTATTAACGGTTCACAAATTACATAACCAAAATCATTTTCCGGCTCACTGATTTACTTCTTAGCTGACTTTTTTTTTCATTAAAAATTAATGTTGTGTGAAATATGATTGTGTAGCGAAATTCCGAAGTATTGTGGGATATACATTAGTTGCGCACTTAGTCATGAATTTGTTTTTCGAGTTAGCAGATTTCACGCATAAAACCTACAGCGCCATTAATCTTGAAAATGTGGACACCTCGTCCTCCTTAATTATTTATAAACTCTTCCACGACCTAAACAGTAAATGAGATAATAATGCGGTAAGTGTAACGGCTTTCGTTAAAATCTGTTTCCCCTAGAAGAAATCTTGTTTTTATACAGTCAGTTTATTTTTATTTGCGTACGTACGTATGCACACTATTTTATTTATGGATCGGATCCTTCCTTAAGCGGTCCCCAGGGAAGAAGATAAAAACCCTCATGAAAAGTTATAATATCAGTTCATCCATCAGCAGCAACGAAGAATCCATTATAAATGTTTCTTAATTGGCTCGTTTTTTAGCAAGGAAGGAGAAAAAACTTTTTCGTATTAAAATATGATGAAAAAAGCTTATAATTTCATGTAAATATTTAAAATTGTGGCTTCACAACGTTAAAAATTTTGTTCACAGCACTTTCGAAGATTTTTTTTTTGAAAAAGTGGTTTCTTTTTCGGGCATTTTTTGCAAAGTGACTAAAAATTCTGAAGAGGAACAATTTGATTTTTAGACACAAAAGTATTTGATAAAGTCACCAGGTTTCACACGAATCAGTATTGCCATTCCACAGTCGTGTGGACTGGAAGATGACGTGGTCCAGAAGAGGAGACCACAGGTTTTGCACAGATTGAGTTCCTCCGCGTACTCCTCCTTGTTGAGTCCGTGCTTCCTTTTCAGTTTTTTATATAAGAGTTTCCACTGGGGATTATTATTATTATTTTCAAAACTAAGTTGAGATGGTGGTGGTGGGTTGTCGTTGGTAATCATGTGGTTATCATCATTGGAATTGTTTAGGTTGTCGGTTAATATCCTTCGAGTAGTGGAAGTATCGTATGGTGAGTTATGCTGCTGGAGGAAGATTTGTTCCTTTTGAGCTGCCGTGAAGTGGTAGTTACATAATTGCCTCCAAACTCGATTCTCGTTCGCAATCTCGCTGAAGATTAAGTGGGTATTGGAAAGTGACTCGATGTCCTTGTCGCAACTAAGCTTGAGGAGGATTTGACGCACTACCTCTTCTGGAAATTGGAGGATAGGCGGTCCCTGGAATTTTAAACAAAATATATTTATTGCATCAGTTTTTAGAGCATTTATTTAGGCAACTTTCACAAACATGTAACCTTAATATTACTAATCATGAACCAAAAAAGATTAGGAAATGCGGCCTACATTTTTCTTATGTAACTTGTCATGCCATACCATCCTTGCCATCATTTTATCATAAAATCGAAAGAATTTTTTAAAGGATAGCCAAATAATAATTTCATACAAAAAATATCTGTGGTAATGGTCAAGGGATACCTAAATTTCTCCTTTGCATTTATTTTTCGCCACAAGTTATTATGCATAATTCTTCTCGCTAGGAAATATGTGGTAATGGTCAAGGGATACCTAAATTTCTCCTTTGCATTTATTTTTCGCCACAAGTTATTATGCATAATTCTTCTCGCCGCAAAAATTGCGTCTACCTCAACAATAAGAAAAAAAACAGATAGTTTCGTCACAACAAAACAATCCGACAACAAAGGACACGCTGATACTTTATATTGCAAATTTTCTTATCAGTTGTGTGTAAATGAATTGCTTCTTTATTTTGCAAAATGTAAGACATAATGATAACTGAAGCTGCATGAAATATTTGCATTTAATATGCTCATAGGTGTATTGCAAATAATTGCTTATCAAATGTGTCCCTTGCTTGCTAAACATATATTTTCCACTTTGAATCAACTTCTGTGCAAAAACTTTTCAAGGAAATACTCAACAACATGAACATTGTGTGGAAAATCTTATTATTCTGAAATTCATTGTGTGATCAAAAAAAATTATCCCAAAACAAACATTTTTGCAAAAAAAAACACCAAAGTCGAAAGTGAGTAAATGCTTTTATTTAAAACTTGTTGTTACGCAAGATCGCTTCTCAATTATAATTTTACCTTGTCGAAGTCCTCGTCTGACGTACTATTCAAAACTTTCTGAATATTATTCCGGTGCTCTTCCCACAACTTCGCAGAGCCCAGCTGACCTCCCCAAACAGGTTGATTCACAATGTTCTCCCTGACAAATTCATAATATTTTATGACATAATCGGATTAATTATTGCAATAATGAACAGGACTCATGCCGTCTGAGCACTCTGGTTAATATGATTATCAGATTATTTTGTGCTAGAAACCTCATTAGCTCCAGTATACTTCTCATCTCCCCCTTCCAACCATTTTCCCTCGAGTACGCTGCCATTTCTTCAATCAGCCTTACGAGAATTCTCTGAACGTTCCCAGGTAAGTAGTTCATGTTAAACAGGAGCAGCTGGATCATTCGACATGTGTAATTAAATCGTCGAACGTTGTGGCACGCTGAGTAGAAGTCAAGCTGCAGAAGGGCCTCCGAAAGATTATTCTGTTTCCGGATCTGTGCACACAAATTTACCACAAATTACTTATGATCTTCTCAACTCGCAGAAAAGGTCAAGATGCTCCAATCTAACTTAACTATCATCCCAGATCATTGGCCATTTCATCAATCAACGTCACCAAAGTCTTTCAAAACCTGGCAAAAATATGTGCATATTTTTTTCTAGTACATTGTTCACTTGAAAGGACACACGTCGAAACAAAAATTTTTTGTCCACAAAAAATATCTACAGGAAGCATATCACAGAGGATAAAGCAAACAAAAAAATTTTGTATCCAACGAAAAAAAATCCCTGCTTACGAGCAATATTACCAGGTTGGCCATTATTACTTTGAACTGTTTTTTTTCCTGCAATTATTATAGCGACATATGGCAAGAAGTGCCTTAGCCGTTTGCTTGCTTGTTGCAAGCAACAGAAAGCCGTTATCTCAGAACATGGCAGTAGGCAAAGTGTACTACATCTCATTACACCTTTGTAACCAACCAGTTTCTCTGCTCTTTGAAGATAAAAGGATGATGATGATGACGATATAAAAAAATAGGAAAATAGAATTCTCTCTGCAGAAAATACTCACTCACCTCCTTGCTAGTTCTGGTTGTCACATTGTACCGTGGTTGGGATGACTCATCTGAAAGGAGGAAGAAGGCTTAATTTTACCTTTTGTTCCACGTTTTTAGCATGACATTAAGGTAACGGTATTAGCACGCATTATCCTTTCTTGTCGTCTCACTCACAGCATACACACTAGTCACACGAGGACCTTGTTTACGTAAGGTAAATTTACAGGAGGGTACGAGTTATCTCTAAAAGATAAGGTCCAACGTGGTTATACATCATCCGAGGACAGAATTAAAACAAAAACGTATACCGAGTGACGATTTTCGGTTCACCGACTCTACCAAATTTATCTTTTCCGCAATCACGACAGCAGATCAACAAACTCACCGAAAACAATGAATCGTTTTCTACGTTGATCATCATACGTTATTTTTTCCCGGATCTTTTTGAAAGTGACGAAGTACAATAATTTTATTTTAGGCTGGTGTAACTCCAACTAATGTCATCAAATCATGCGTCCGTAATTACAGTGACTCACTTACCTTGTGACAACGAAAAAATTGGGGGAAACAGTTAAGAAAAAGAAAGTGAGGTAATGTGCCGTGTACATGAAAAAGGTAAATAAATACTACACAGGTTTGTTCACGCGACTGTAAAAATCAAAACCTTGTACATGTTTTTCAGGTAATTTGTCTCTAAGTTCTGTGTGCACACCGCGCACCATACTAAAAATGAAAACAATGGCGAATTTTTTTTTGTCGTGATACAAAATTTCGAGAGAGAGAGAGAGGCAAAAAACTTTATATTTTTGAACATTTTTTGGGTAACTTTTCCAACTTGAAAACTGCTTGCAAACAAGATAAAAATCTCAACTACACAGGTGAAAAAAACGTAACTGAGGGTGAACATTAAAAATGGGATTTGCTAAATAACAAATAATCACCTTAATCATACATGCGAGGATGAGGATCATTCCCACTCTGTCTTCCACCTCACGACATAAATTAGTCTAAAAATTGCCCATTCGAGAGGAAAAAAGGGAGAATTTGATGTGTCCCAGCTTTTTACAAAAGGAAAGTGATAGTACCATTAAAGTCATAATGACACTTGGTGTATTGAGTTGTGAAAAAAGGGACAGCTAAAAATTTTTTTGTTTCGTATTAAAATTAAATACGACGAAGGCGACAAAATATCAGAATGAGTTTCCTGTACACCGCATGTGATTACATGCAGGCACGTCAAAGTAGAATGACCGTTCGAGAGAAAGTTAATTTCCCGATTCAATAGCAAAAATTTTTTCTACTGTTGACATCTGCTGAATTGGATCCATTAATTTAAGCTGAGATACAGGATGTACATTTTTTTTGACGTTTCGCTTCTTTTGTTAGAGTCTCTTCGTTGGTCATTCATATTATCTACACTGATATCGCATCAGCTCAGGTAGATTCTTTTAAAAAATTAATTGCGAGTGAATTGACAAGAAAGGAAAATAAAAGTTGGCTTTTAGATTAAACTCGGCTTCAATTTAAATAATAAAGTAATTATAAATCACTTTCTGATCATCGTGATCACTTGCTTCGTTGGTGGTAATAATAATAAATTTTAAACATTTTGTCAGAAACTAACATTTTCTCTTACCTTTACAGTCTCCATCCTTAAAGTCGCCAGAGCTGCAACAAGAAAGAAATATCATTTTAGATATAAGTAAATAAATACAAATTTGCATGCACACGGATAAGCCTTTTATGACAAGCAAGGACCCAGCCAGATCATTAGCATATTTTATCTGTTTCATTCCAGTTCTTAAGATATCCAGGTAAAACATACGTAGGTGTAGCAAGCAACCTCATTATGATAACTGCTGTGTCTATTTTGGAACCAAGATAAATGAGCTGGCATTTATTTATATGTATGTGTGCAAAATGAATCATTGTGTACAACTGAACTGGTATTATTAGCTCAAACTAATATTAGAATACAACCATTTTTTGTAGATTTTGAGACACAATGAACACTGTCGTTTATGATGCTTGATATGTACCTCCATATTTTCTTTTGTACTAGTGTTTCTTTCACGACGACTCACTTAACTCAAATTCAAAGCACCTCATGGTACGACCAAAAATTATGCCTTTAGTTTATTTTTTTGTCAGCAATTTTTTGTGTTCTGATTGCCTTCAATTGTTATCGTTGCATTCATTTTTGGGCTTCTACTAATATACCTACGCCTTGCCTTGGCATTTTGTAGATAAGACATAGATAATGGCAACTTTAACGATCAAATCATTATAAATACGGGTGTCTTGTTCAGAAAAGCGTGAGTTAAGCCCATCAACTGCAAAATCCAATTAATGCAAGAAGCCATGTAGTCGCACATGTATACTTTTATTAGTTTTTTTTGCTATTTGCTAATAATAAATATTATTCGATTCAACAGTCCAAAAATATTCTGAATCATCGGGGTAGAGACTCACTCATACGCACATAATTTTAGCAGCGAATGGGTTTTTGTCGTGAATCTCTCTGCCCAGATCTCAAGGTTGTTTCTTTTTTTTCATCAAAGACGCGGAGACTTGAGAACAAAGCAGAAAATGAAATTGAACAGTTTGTGGGTATTATGCATGTATGAATGGAATAATGATGTTACCCATCTGTGCTGTCTTTTTTTGTGTGTGCAGTAATAATAAATGTATTCTCACTCTCCGCGACCAAAAGTACAATGTGACAATGATACAATTACATAGTTTGTAAGAAGCTCATGTTAAAAGTTGCTACATCTGTCTCTGTCAGCATTAATAAGGTAGAACTAGACACACAGCTAAGGTTTTATCACAGCCACTTATCATCACCCATCACGTTTCATTCATAAGAACATAGTCATCTTTCTTCGCACACATCTGCGTTAATTCGCTATTGTAAATATTTATGTCGCAATTTTCAATCATGAGATGTGCACGTTTTCTTTGATGTTTTCTTTCATTTTGTATTTTTACATGAACATTGTTTCATGCACACTTAAATTATGAGTTGAGAAAATTGTTAATTGCAGTTAATTAATTATGGTAAATAAAGTTGATATAAATAATTAATCAAGTCTTTAATCAGATGAGACTGATCTAGGTATGTAGAATTTACTTACTTGAGATAACTGATCACTTTAGCTCGTTCCCAACCCACCCCAATTTTGACCCAGTGCTCCCCCGGACTTCTCCAGTCTTTCGAAATAAAAGGCATTGTGATATTTATCTTCCCGGAACAACTATTTTCAACTTCTTTAGCTCACGAAAAAACTAATTAACGTTGCTTTTAGAACTATGGAGCTGCACTCTCTCTAAAATCAAGTTCTCTCATTTTCAATCGCACTTTGTAAGATTTTTTTTCAACCGAATTTTCTGAAAAAAAAACTATTAATTCCTAAAGTAATCCTTAAACTGTGATAGCACACTTGAAAAATACTGTCATGTAACCATCATCCTCGTATTTTTTTGCATTGCACCTGTTTTCAAAGAAACTTGCTCAGTTCACTTTATTTTTTGTAACACAATTCCCCGTGCAATTTGCATGTACACATGAAGTCTATAAAAAGAGCTCTCGTCAATAATACATGCGCAATTAAAACTAGGAAGAATAAAAAACGTGGAGAGATGTGCTGAGTGTAAATGTTTATTTACGATAACAACATTGTGCTTCTTTTACTTTAGGCCATTTATCATTTGGGAAGAGCACTCTCCGTTCATGCGCCTTCCTTGAATCCTAAGTGTGAACTGGTGGAGCAAACCTCTGGACAAATTACATTTCACCAAAAAGGAACCAGACTAAAACACAAAAGCGCTATATTTATTATGGAGCCTTTTTTTCGCTGTAATCGTCACGTCACTCACTTAACACGTTCACAGCTGTGCTGTTATGTTTTGTTTCAGAGTGGAAAATTGCATTAGTTATTTATGCACACAGGCAAGTTGAAAATGATACAGAAAATCATAATATGAACCTCTGACTTAGGATTGTCACTTTTTTTAAAGTAGTGGTGCACCCACTCACTCTTTTCTCTAATGAAGAAAATAACACAGTGTCGCTGTGCATTGCAGCCTCACATGGTAATCAAAACTGCACTGCAAACTTGTATCATCACATCATTATTTATTACCGAGCAGGACTTTGCATTTGGCGTACTTTGAAAAACATTTTCAATCACGAGCAAAAAAACGTAGTTTGAGGTTTTTGCGTAGTTTGAGTTTGTAAGTCATCTGCAGAGCTAGTGTGGATATGCTAGTTACAATACAAAGTACACCAAAAAATAAAGATCACAACAATTCTCTACAGACAAAAAAGATATTTTGTGTGGTTGGTTTTAGTTCAGTGTCTCCAACAACTATGATGTATATGCTCTGTGTGATTCGTTTCAATTAAGCACGTTTATTTGCAATTTTTACCATGCATCACATATAAACTCTTGGATGAACATGAAAACATGTTCTATATTTTACAAACACACACACACGTAACGTATGCACACATTCAGAAACGTAATGTGAAGGATGTTCTTTTCATGTGACTACATTTTGAGCAGCAGCTTCCAACTTTGTTATTGTTGTTGTCGTGTGCAACCGAACCGTACAGAGATGATAAGATGATATAACATCATTAATGGTTTTTTAGCCACAACGAAACTTCATCACTTCTCAGATACATATTGCACACACAGCTTCTCTATATGTGTGTCTAGATCAGCTGAGTTTTTTTTGTTTCACCCTTTCTTCAACCAAAATGTTGTGCTACACACTCGTTGATGTCGATGAACATGAAGAAGAAAAAAAACCAGCATGTACAATATTATTATGGAGGCATCTATATAGGAAAAAAAATGTGTGACGATGGTTGGTTGGTTACACTGGTGCTGGTGTTGCTGCTATGCTCTTTAGAACCTCTTTTTTTGTTATTGTTGTTACTTGTGCAGCCAGCCAGTTTGTTTCTTCATCAGTCCCATATGTGTACTATCTATTTTTTTCCTGCCTGTGAGCACTTCACTCTTGAAAAAAAAATAAACTCATATAGGTGAACACTATTATGTGAGTAGAAGTAGGTATCCAAGTTGAGTGGAGACAAGCAAGACAGGCTTGAGCTTCAGCTGAAACTCCTTCGCCGTGACTTCCCACAGCAGGAATAACTATCTCGTGTGCTTTGTCTTGGTGAAAAAGTGTTCTCTTC
>JAHZNF010003524.1:0-11673 GCA_027744215.1 Troglopedetes dispersus | reverse complement strand
CTCTTACGAACTTTGTGCTCTCGCTCGCACATCAATTCCATGTGATATGATGGTAACGTAGAAAAACTGCAGTCTTGTTATTTTGCAGGAGTTTCGTAGAAAACGGTAGGTAGGTATAAAGTGTAATAATAAGTAAGATCATCATCATCAGTAAAGCGCTGTGCGAGCGAGAGCACAAAGTTCGTAAGAGTAACATGTTAAAAAAGCTCCGTGTTACGAGGACAATTTTACGATATATGAAACTATGTAGTATTTTTCACTATATTTTATACATGTAACAAACATATTATGTAGCAAGAATTGTTATTTTTTGCTGGTCCTATTCCTATTCCTGCTCTTTTTTCATCTGTGTGTGCGAGAGAAGAAGTCGCAGTTGTATTATTATTGCCCCTTTTTGCTGAGTTTGAGCAGTGCTGTGTGTGCGTGTGTGTGGTCTGTTTTGTTGTTAACACTTCACTCACACACACAGAGTATAATCTCCCTTGCTCCTTTACCACTTTTCTCCTTCCTCTCGCACGTATTTTCCTTCTCTACTCACTACTACACAGTGTGTTTCAATTGTGACTGCAATAAAGACTCTAAGGGAGTCGGTCTCGTTCCATCTCATCTTTTACTTTTATTCGTTTTTATAATATTCTATTATTTTTTTGCAGTTTTATCTAAGTTTCCACCACTGAAAATTTTTCATAGAATAACAATGCTTCAAACTTTGCTATCATAGTTGATTCAAGCCTTGTGAATGATGTGCAAAAAACCATGAAGCGAAAGCGGCACGAGTGTTACATGATTGAAGTGCGTACAAGGATAATAATATTATTCAATCCTCAAATCCACAATTCTTTCAAATGAAATCATCTTTTCATTTTTCGAAAGTGCGAACGGCGATTTCCATTTCTAATGCCGGAACTTCTGGTATGTTAAACTTAAATTTTATCTGTTTTATACATTTTTTATAAAAGTGTAATAAAACTAAAAATTCGTCGTACTTGTGATCTGGTATTCTTGTCTAGCTGCATGACTAGTGTGCACAATGAAATCTCAATATAAACTGATAACAGCAATGTTACACACAAGACAGGATACACAAAAGAAAGTTTTTTGTTCTTCACAGCGTTTTAATTACTTGGATCCAATTGAACTATTAAATGAGCTGTATTGTGTCATATAGTCTTCGTACACGTCTTTCTTGTGAATTATGAGTCATGATTTTTTATCATTAGCTTTTAGTTTAAACTGTGCAACAGACACTTGAATCACTTCGAACCTTTACCTTACTTCACTTCACATACATGCCAACAGCTAAAAAGTCATAATAAATAAATAAGTGAGTATGGATATAATATAATTGCGACTTGAGGTGTTGCATTCATATTTGTTGTGTGCAGAAATGTCAGTAGATTGACGCTATTTTTTTAAGGCAAATCAGAATCAGTGCGGTGTTTGCGATGCAGGGTGAATTTTGCAACTGGAGAAATCACAAGCCCAGTTCTCCTTTGTATAGTTGCGCATGAGAATTTAGTTAATTTCTTATTATATTCGCGTTTCCCCTGCCAGGAAAGGGAAATGGAACACCTGCATATATAGTTATTTCCTTACTCTCGAGACGACATAAACTTGCAATTTATCTGGAAGTTCTAACTGGAACATCGGATTCTTTGACTAAATTTTCATGCGATTTTCATTAAATTCATAACAATCTCCGTGAAGTATGCTGTTAGCTACAATTTTTTGGTTTTGTTACTTATGTATATGTGTATCCACGCGAGAATCCTTAATATTTTATGTTTCGCTAAAATATTATGAAATAGAAAAATCGTGCGGGCACAAAAATTAAAAAATGCTATTACTCACTAGCTAGATACGTTATATTGACTGAATAGCCTTTAGTGACACCTACAATATTGTGGAATTGTGTAAATGTGAATTACAATGTGCAATGATTATTTACTTAATGCCACATTGAATTTTCTTTCCACGGTTATTTTAGAATTTTTAACTACTCGGATTTTGTGAGAGTTGGTGGTGCGACGCATAGTGGATAAAGATGGAGCGCACCGATGAAGCGGCGGCGCTTGAGACCTTAAAAATTTTGCATCCCATCATCTCCTTGTCTGCGGAACGATTGGAAGGTCTTCGAACCCAGTGCACCACAAGTGCTGAGATCACACATCAAGAAATCAGAAATTTAGAGGTTAGTGCCAATCCTTATAAAACGCATTTGAATTATAGCATTTTGCGTTTTAGCATAAATTACAATCCGAAAATTGAAATTTAACAGGGAAAGCTGGTCAAACATTTTGGAGATCAGTTGATCGCAAAGGAGCGAATACAACCCGAGAATTTACCTCCAGATTGTGAAGGTCCCTCTTTGAAGTTATGGCTTCAAGTTGTGGGATTGACTGCAAGAACAACTCTGGTATTGTGTTTTATAAAAAATTTCCAATTGCCCAAATTTTTGGAAGTTATAGTTGAAGTATTTTGTGGGAAATTCGTGACGTGTGGAAATGAAAATGAAAACTATTTCAGGGTATGTGCAACCGCTTCACTAGTCTGGAGAGTCTAAAGGATCGCTCAGACCAAGATGTAAGATTCTTGATGACCGAGAATCAAGCGAAAGATGAGGAAATCAGAAGACTTACGAGAGCTCTCTACCAGTTGAAGCGTTACACAGGTATGACCTATAATTCTAAAGGCTGATCCATGAAAAAAAATCGAGATAAAATGGAACATTACTTAACCTTTCATTTTCCATTATCGCAGATTCCCTAAAGTCACAATGTGACGAAAACGGGAAGCAAATCTCGCCTTCGGTAACTTTGGACTTGACCGACCTGTACTGGGACTCCTGGAACCTTCAAAACGAGGTAACTTCTTGCAACGCAGCTTCTCCTCACAACGCCCGCACAAGAGCTACGCGGAGCTCTGTCCCTTCTGAGGAATACTTGAATCACGGTCACGGAAATTCTGGATCCGTGACAAGCCAGTCCTCCCATTTTTGCTCTACCACTCCTTGTACACCTGTCACCACGATGGCTCCGTCGAGCCTGAATTCACCTGCATTTTCTCCTGGATCTCATCCGAATATCTATTCGCCCACCAATTCATCTGTGTTTTCACCATCGTCAACGTCCCCAGGATCCTATGATCCTGGGCAAACGCCCCCGCCGACTCCGCCATTCAAAGGTTCACAGCAATTTCATTGACTATGAAAATTCTCGAATTTTATTGTCATACATGAATAAATGGTCTGCTTGCATTTTAGGCGACAAAAAGTTTCAAACAACGCCTCCGGCAAAGAAGAAGCAGGCAGTTGTCCAAGCCACAGCGGCCGCAGGGTCCTTACAACCTGAAGGGTTTCCCTTGACAAAGTCCAAATCGCATGAATCGCAACTTGCAAGCAGAATCGATTCCTCGTCGGAGAGCAACCTTGTCAGGTAGGTAGCTTTGTTTTTTGTCTCCTCTGTAATTTGTTTGTTTTCTACTTTTACCTCTTAAAAAATTCTGCAGTTATTCGTAACGTATTCTTATTTTATCGCATGGCCAGTTTACTTTTAGTCGTTTTACTTGTATGTAGCCATTCTTTGAGTTGCTATTTTACTTTTTTTTGCATGCACTTGTTTGTTTTGTCTTTTTGATACCACGACACCGCTTCCGCGCTCGCTCTCTGTGATGTGACTTTGTTGTGATGTTGCCTTGGCACGTGTTTCTCCTCCTTCACCTCTGTGATGTCCCTGACACACAATGCTCCATATTTTTTTTTTGTTTCTTTCACCGTGTGGTTGCCCCTGCAACCTGTCTCTACCTTCCGTGCTGTGAAAAAATGTAGCCCAAAACTGTATTCCAAGCCTCTTACCAGTGTTCACAATATTAATGTAAGCAGTGCATTCTCATACTCATGGTTGAATTTTGGGAACGGTCTGATGGGGGGTTACAGCTTAGAGCAGTTACCTCACAAGCGACGAGAGAGGTTGCCCACTGAGCCTGGTCCTGCCGGCCCCACTGCAACATGGGATCTGCAGTACAGCACTGGCTCCACCACGTCCACGCCAAACTCGGTTTTCGCTGGCCGCCACATTGCGTCCACTAGCTCATCGCTGGCTATTTCTTCGGTGGGTGGGTCCAGCATGAGCAACACCTCGCCACTAACAGCAAGTCCAATCAAGTCACCTCCGTCATCACACGTGGAAGTTGTGGATGACTTGGACCCGAACAGACGTATGTTTTAGCATGAGCATTTACCTGCATAGTTTTCAAGGGATTTATTGAGGCCATAATGCGCACATTTTTTTGTCATTGATTTACAGCGGCTTTGCAAGTACCCAAGTCTCCGCGGACGCCGACCATGGCAAGGAGCATGGGGCACATGATTTCCCATCGTTTTACCAAAATGTTTAAAGTGTCTACGTGTGACTACTGCTTTAAGCAGATGATAATTGGCTTGAAATGCAAGGAGTGTAAATTTAAATGCCATAGGGACTGCGAGCCTAAGGTACCGCCGTCATGCGGCCTCCCCACGGAATTTATTGATGAATTCGTGCGTCACTTGCGGGATGGTAAGCTATTATTTCTTATTACTTTCTAGTTCATATTATGAAACTGCCTCAGTGACTCGTTCCTAATTGAATCCAAAATTGGTTACAGGGGAAGCTCCTGGAGTCCGAATGCTTCCTGCATCACCCAATCAAAAGTGGATAGGAAGAAGCCGAAAGGTGACGAGGCCACCTGTTAATATGCTAATCCAACCATTTCCGGTAAGCAATATATATTTGCCTCAGCACAAGACACTCCTTTTGCATGAGTGTCAAAGATTAAAAATGGGGAACTGTGTATTTTCATAATGACGCAATTTGTTTCTTGTGTATATAATTAGGGCCCAGATTCCAGCTCCAACACATCAAGTTGTAACAGCTCTACTCCTTCTAGTCCAGCCCCGTTTCCCACAGCCAGTTCTAAATTTCACTATCCCGGTAAGTCGCCACCATGCTTTGAATTTAAGTTATGCTCTCTGTGGGTTATTGGTTGCCTGCTAAACAATTAATTCAAATCAAGTGAAATGTGATCCATCAAAAGTGTTGATTTGCCAAATTTACATTTTTAAAACACCAATTAATTTTAGAAGGTGTTACTTTTGCCTCAGATGTTGATCTCGATAGAGGCGTAACCTTGGAAACGCGTCCATTCAGCGAAGTGACGAATGAGGACCGCACCAGTACTGAAAAATCCAATGACTCTGATCGCACAATTTCACAAACCTCCGGCTCCGGCAGCACCGACTCGGAGAAAACTCTTGCTCTCCGAGTGGACAGTCAGGACAGTCAGATCTCTGATGGGGATGTAAATGAGCGCAACTGGCCTCGACAGAATTCGGTACATTATTTTATTTCGAGTTGAGTTCCCCTTCATAGTACTCATGAAGCCAAAGATATAATAATAAGGATGGATTGTTTTGCAGTTGTCCAATCGTAAGGGAACCGGTTAGTTCAAGATTTGTTATAGCTCAGTAGCTACATAGGTGAGGCCAGGCACGCAGTAAGGATTTTCTTTTTGAATTAGGAAAGGGGACTCGCTAAGCATTCCTCCTGGGTGGTTGTGCTATCTGGCACCAGAACTTATCAAGTGTTTGAAGCCCGTCTCGAAGAATGACAACGAGCTGCCGTTCTCGAAATCGACTGATATTTACGCATTCGGTACGGTCTGGTATGAACTGTTGACTGGCGAATGGCCATACTTGGGTTTGCCACCGGAAGCTATAATCTGGCAGGTCGGTTCAGGGATTCGCCAACCTTTGCCAACCCTCTTTTCAAGAGATGTCAAGGTACTGATAAGACTAATTACTTTTAAGTATCCATCAAGTATTATCAAAACATTTCAATTTCTCACCATTATCTTTATGTCCTCATAGGACATTCTGATGAGCTGTTGGTCAGCCCGTTCTGAGGAGAGATTGGATTTCACTAAAATCCAGAAGGTGGTGGAGAAGCTACCAAAGAAGCGACTTGCTCGGTAACTTATCAAATCTTTTATACATGTACTGGTGATGTTTATACATATATAGAAATATGTGAGTGAAGGGGGGTTATACATGCCATGCAAATTATTATAAAAATAATAATTTTTATTTTCAGCTCCCCATCTCACCCAATCCATCTCTCGAGATCCGCTGAATCAGTATTTTAAACTTTGAGAATGCAAAAACTTATAGTGATTATTACGTAGTCAATTCGCACAAAAAAATTTCACTTATTATTTATGACTTTTCTTCACGTTATTTATATTCCGCTGAGGAGGGAAGGAGGGACGGAGGTATACACACGACGAAACTTGTGTTCACAAAAAAAAGAAGTGGAATACAAGGGAAACCAATTTAATTCATTTTGTTTTTAAATAATAAAAACTTTTACCATATTGGTATTACAAGTGTAAGTTAGTTGTAGCGAAGATACATAGTAACACAAGTAATATATTACATGACCATATACCTTGATAAAAACCACATATGCGAGAGCAATGGCGAGAGACTGTAGATGTTTAGTGTGTACATAAAAAAGTAGGTAACGAATAGATGATTATCTAGTATTTGCTAGGCGTATTTTAAATTATTATTGTCTACAAAACTCTTTCTAGTATGTGCATAGTATATAATGTTCGACAAAACATTCTAATGTAATTTACGTATTCTTTTCACTTTTTGACAAAGCTTCATATATTTCAGTGATTTGTAGCGCTATTCTTATTACTGATACAAAAAGAAAAAAAAATTCGTTTGTTTTACTCTCGTGTCCTTCTTTGTTTTACTATTTTATTTTGTTGATGTCCGGTACATCCTTTTCGTAAGTTTTACTTTTATTTTGACGATAACAATAGATAAAGTTTTACATAATGATTATTATTATTACTATTATTATTATTATTATCGATGTATTTTATTTTGTGCCGGTTGTGCTTCAACGTAGTCTACACTTTTATCACCAATACGACTAATAATGAATGATATCGTGGTGTCACGATAAAATATTCTCCGTGTTTTAGACGAGATTGTTGTAAATCCTGTTTCCTGCTGCCTGGCGAGAGGCGCTTATAGGATTGTTCAATTGTAGCTTCACTGAAGCCACTTTTTTTTTGTTCTTCTACTACTTCTACAAACAACAAAGTTTCGAATAGAATATTTAAAAGGAGTATAAATTTCCTTTAATATGTCTTATACTGAGCATACGGCGGTGTGCTTCAGAATATTACACATTTTACGGCCTGAGTAAATAAAACTTGACTAATTTCCAATTTTTAGTCAATCAAAAAATGTGAGAATGATTATTAACAAAAAAATACCAATGTATTATATGGATTTACTACAAAACAGAAATCGATTCAATAAATACATTGTGAAACTACACGCAGAGTTTTTTTTTGTATAGTTGTTCATCTTGCATTATATAAGTCATATATTATGTCATGTCACGTGTAAATGTGTCTATAATTAATCAATGCCCATGATGTGTTGGATGGAGCCGTTTCTGCTGCTGAATAGCTAATCGTCTGAGGATAAACTGATAGAGCTCCACCTCGTTGTACAGCTCACTCTCCACTATTTGCCGGACGTAGGAAGAGACCGTGTAATGCTTATTTTCTTCATTCTTCAATGTCCTTCCTGCAAGTATTGATTGAGAAAATAATTCGTCAGATTGAAACACCCACACCCACGCAAATTTCTGACACCAAGCATCACTTAATTAGCTGAGGTGGTTATTGCGGGTAATGCCTTTTCAGCGTAATTTGCCACACAACCAATTCTTTAACCATTCATATATTTTTTTCATAAATTACGATGCAGCTATAATTAATTTTTACCATCTTTAGACTAAGCCTTGGTTCATTGAAACGGAAGGACTAAAAGTAAATCAAATTTCAACTCTGAATTCTCAAGAAAAAATTAATTGTAAGATCACATTTTTACCTATGCGGAGCCCCTTTCATTTGTTTTTTTTGTAGACTGATAAAAGACTGGTAATTGTAGACTGGTTGGATTGTTTTCTTTTACAAATCATTTCTTCGTTTCAAACCGCTCAATACTAATTTCTACGCATTGCGTGTCGGTGAAAATTTCCCAACGTTAGTGGATGATCATGCATCCATCTTGCTGTTTGTATGCTGAAGGCATGAAACTCAATATCAGTGTGTTGGTTGTTGTTAGCAATGAAATAGAGAATTATTTGTTCATTGTTGTTAATCACAGAAAAAAGGAGCAGACGCACTCAGTCATCGTCTATTTTGTTCATGGAGTTGTGTATTTTTTTTCAGTAGTATTTCTATGTATATTATCATTTCCCCGAAAATTCAAGGTTTTGCTGTATCTCAGACTTTTTGCCTGGCGGAAAGGGATGTACGAGACTTATTCAATAAAATATTAGATTACCATACTTCCCTCTTAAACTCCATATAACATAATGCTATCATAGACTGATACACACGATTATATTATTATTATCTGAGTCACGACAACACTGACTTGAGTTATCCTTACCCAATTCATTATAGAGCGGAGCGGCCCCTGAGAAAAATGTTGGTACAAACTTCTCCAATGCGCCGAGTGTTTGATCCATTTTTTCTAACACTCCCACAACCGAGTACTCTGATTCAATGTTAAATTTTGCCATCTGTATAGCCCTCCTATCATTGATTACTCTGCAGATAAAGTCAGCAGTAAAACAAAAGCGATAAAACATGCATAACAAGTTCTCGTCTTCACAAAGACGAAAAAAAAACCAACGCGCAGGCAGTATTGTACGACTCGAGAAAAAAAAGGGAACAAAACGAGTTAAAAAAAATGGAGGATAATGGTCAACACAGACAAAGTCGTCAATTCAACAACATTCCTCTTTTCTTCGTGGCTTGCTTTTCTCTTTTCGCTGTGCATAGTTTAGCCAGCGATCCGCTTTCTTTTTTTACATAACCTGGCTGGCTCTGCTCTCTCTCTCTCTCCAATGAGGAGAGAAACCGTTGTTCCAGTTCCACCACCGCGATTTTAAAGAGAAAAGCATCTTGGATGGGATATTATTATCATAGAATGTACATCACGTCTACTTTATATAAAATGTACTTTCCATTGGCTTATCTTCAGCATAGCAGAGTAACGGAAAAATTATGCAATCTTGATTGACTAGACTGCCTCCAGTGCGCCCAGAGAAGAGCATTAAGAAGGAGCGAGTACTATGTCGAGGATAATACATAGTGACGTGGAAGAGCATTGTTGGTTACTCACACACACGAGTTATGTTGTCCACAGAAAAATGGTGTCATTAAAGTAAATGACTTTTCTCCAGCTGTATAGCGGCACTCAGGGTCAGCCTGTAAAACACACTCCTCAAAGGTTCTATGGTACCATTCCGTTCCTACGTTGTATAATAGTGAGCACAAGAATCCCTTTTTTTTCATTCTTTATAATAACCCTCCTCGATTCCATCAGGAAGCAACATAATATTGAATGGAGAAAAGATTCCAGGGCGATTTTTGTAAATGGGAAAGTGAATGTTTCGATATGAAGGAGACTTCCTTCCTACCTGCCCCAGGCCTCAAGGAGTTCCTTCGTTCCACTTCTTCCTGCGTTCCACTCGACGATTTGTTTCTCCGACTGTAATAATCCAGCACAAGCCTGTCAACGGGATCCCGAACGATGTTGAAATAAATCGGCTTCTGCTTTTCATACCTGATGGAAAATATCAAAATAATGCTACCAAAAAATAGAGGAGGAAAGGCTTTTCCGGGTTGCAACTACTACTACATACTATTGGAACAAACTTGAGAATAGATTGGGTTCACACAAACTTTTGGAATCTGGTGAAGTTAACGAAAAAAAAGTGGCGGTTATAACTTTTCCGGAGATGTTGGTACTGAAACCACTGGACGAGACTTTCTTGTTCTTGCTCCAGCAAAAATCTAAAATGAATAGTTCACGATGTCACCCATGTTCAAAAAAAGTAAACAAAGAAGAAGAACTATAATAAATTATATTAGCAGTTTGCCCAACATTTGCATTTTATGCGTGACTGGAGGACATGTACAAAAAATAATCATATTATTTTTTTTGCTGACGCTCCTGTTTGTTATCGGGGTAGTATTCCCTGCTTATATTTGATGGTAACCTTGCCTTGGCCAGGGTGTTTGGTATTCATGTTCTTGATGGGAAAATCCATTCTTGTTAGCGAGGTATTCCAAAAGTTGAGAAGTGTGCTCGTCTCCGCACCGGGGAACGCTGTTGTATATCAACCAAATGCTTGTTGAACTCGTTCTTAAAGTAGGAAAAATAATATTTGTACTTGAAATAACAACAAAAAACAACGAGGGAAACTTGTAATCACTACATTTACAATCTAGTATTTTTTCTGGGCTCCAACAATGCCCTCGAAAAAGAATAAAAGATAATGGAACAGAATTGATAAATATAGATACATTTTTGGTAAGTAGGAGTGAGAAGGAAATCTTGTAATACGAGGATTGTTCAAAGTATAATTCTTAATATAATACCGATTCTTTCCCGATGGGATTATATCTAAGTCCATTAAGTTTTCTGGAATTGGGGACACCACGTTCTCTGGAGGATTTGTCGTCACGCTTTTGTACTTCAAGGGAAGCCTTCCCTCGTTTGTAGTCTTTTTAATCCGACTATGGCTCTCCGAGAAACCTGCACGGTGATGTCGAATTGAGTCAGCAATCAAGGATAAAAGACAAATCTTAACACCGAGCAGCAGCAGAAAGAGAGGAAAGTACCTGCATTGTACACAAACCAACAGAACACGCATTTGCTTGTTTTCTCCGGAACAGCGGAAATCTTTCTCTTTTTTTTTAAATAAAAAAACATGCCTGGATGAAAAACAAGATAACAATGATATGTGTAAGTAGCTTACCAGCCATAATGATAGTAAATTTTATAAATATAAGTCTTGAGAAAATAACGCTTTTGTCTCTTCAAAGTAGGATAACATATCTCCTTCCACATTCTGATCTTAGCAGTTAGTTGGCAGTCCGTATGCATGCCAGTTGATTAGTTGTTGCTGGTTAGTCAGACCACTTCACATCGATCACTACTGCAGTATCATCTCAGACGTTCGGGGCAACGAGAAAAATTCGGACACAATTTCATTTTTACTAGTAAATCCAACCTGACGTGTACTTATTGAGACCATGCAACACTCTACCATTTACTATCCATTACCAATCAATAAAGATGGTCAGTTTCAGCTCAGCAGAAAATTAGCTTCACTTTCCTCTCCGAATTCAATCAATCCTCTTTCACACAAACTGACTATATATAAAAATAGAATGTGATAATAATAAACTTGAGATCCGCACAAGTACATAAATAAAAATGCACGTAACGTTAGTTAGTGCATCACTTCTATCAACAATGATCGTCCCTTGAAGTTTTGTCCTGTCCTGAAAAAATATCCATCATTGACTGAGCAAACCATTCTTTGTTGCCTATTTTTTTTCTTGCTCAGCATCACTCTCACCACAACAACAAGAGTTGCATAAGGCACGCTAAAATCGTATCGCCCAAAGAAGGAAGTTTTTTAGAGTAAAAATTACACGCTTTGCCGAATTTCGCAGAAGAAAATGCGTGTAGCATCTTTGCGGAGGAGAGGGGAAAAAATGGATGGTTTGGTTGGACAGAGAAAAAAT
>JAHZNF010003523.1:0-12079 GCA_027744215.1 Troglopedetes dispersus | reverse complement strand
AAAGCTTTCTGCAGGAGACCCACCGGACAGCAGCGTCAGCAATCTTCATGGACTTATCCAGCCCAGTTACAAAATCTCTGATAAAACCAGACTCATCCAACCCGGTGAAATCCTTGTATTGGTGGGGGAAGTCAGGTAAGTATACACGGGACTTATTTTTTTTATCAATGTTGAAATTCTATCCCCAAGAATTATCTTGTTCCGCAAACTTATGAAACATCGAATATAAGTAACCCATCAATTTCCGGAGAATGAGTGACATTAAACGACTATCTGTAACGGAACTCGGAGCAATTTATCCGTTCTTGAAATCTAGAACAGTTTAATTTAATTAAGCAGGCTTGCAATTGCCTTTTAAAATCAGGAACTGGATGAGAAAATCCGTTTGCTGGAGTAAGAGATTAATGATTTGCGACAGAATGAAAATCCTAACCTTTGGTGCTTCTTTTATTTGATTGTCAGCGTACCAACAGGGAAGAAGGTCTCCAGATTCCTACGCTGCTTTGACTCAAAAGGGCAAACAGTGTATCTAAGCTCAGCTCAAAAAGGGAAGTTCAGTCCTCTCGCAAGACAAGATAGTATTAGTGGTGTTCATACTACCAAGTAAGTAAAGTATATTATTATCCTTCAGTTTTTATTTTCCTTTATAGAGAACAATTCTTTTGCATTGATCCATCTCCTCCATTTTTATATTTTCGTTTATTACCATACAACAGGCATTCATCATACTAACCAGAGACTTGAATGCTTGGCTTGGTTTTTTTTACAAGAAAACAATCTGACATTTCCTAAACAAAGCTGATGTCTCCTCAGACCCATTTTGTCTTATATTATGTCCTTAAACTTAGCATTTTTTTCTTTTGTTGTTGAAGTAGGATGTCTTGGTGTTGTTATCGGTGAATAATAATAATAAGAGATAGTAATTTGTCAGTCATTCATATGCATAGTAGACAAAGTAACAACATATAAGAAAGAAAATGGTAAACATGCTTTGCCGTGATTCATAGAATACGCAATTTTCGATTGCTGTTCTCTTCTCACAGGATTGCTGAGAATTTATTGAGCGCCGTGTTTTGGCGAGTCAGAGCCAAAACTTTGAAAGGCCTCCCACATTTCCATGTAAAAGAAAAATACATATTTTGTATACTAGGTGAGAAGGAATGACATTCTTTTTCCTTTTGTCATTTATTTTATCCTGTTGCTCTTTTCTCTAGTTTGCAACGTGGTTAGCAAATCGTCTACCAAGAAGTTAAAAAATATTATATGTTTTACACTGCCATTTACTTGTACTTGATTGTTATGCATGTTTCAACCTCTGATTTGCTTTGGTTTGACGAACTTTATAGAAGAAAAGAAGTAGCATTGGTGTATTATTATATTGCATTGGTACAACTACAAGCTTGCACCAAAAAAATTCTATTTGGTATACTAACAGCATACAAATGTCACCTAATAACAATAGTTTCATTCCTGTGGAGGGGAAAATTGAAATCTTGGTTGTTTTTTTCCCCTAACTCAATTGCCACATTACGAGTCTAAAAATACACGCTGTTTCTTATTCGGATCTTTTAAAAATGGTTTGGGACATGATGATGTAATAATAAAGCGTAAAATTAAATACAACAGGGTACACTCTCCTCCACTGGGAACCATGCATGCAACTTCGGAAAAATCATTGCAAATTCCGAACATTGATGCCACGCGAGTTAATATCAGGCCACACTAACTGCAACAAAGTAGCACAAAATTGCCTGAATAATAAGGAAACCCTATCTAACAATAGTAACAATGCAATGTATTACCATGCTGGGATGAAGGATTAATAATAGCACACCCAAAATCAGAAAATCGTACCCGTATTACATTCATTGAAGAATAGAATAACGGTATTTTGTGCATGTGCAACTGGCTCGGAGAAAGAGACCAAAAGATTCAGTGTTAGGATTTGGATTTAGTCATCATTATTGCATGATGCCAGATTACATGTTCATAACCACAGCAAAAATCTGAAAACTATAGCCACTCCCCAATAGCAAGCAGTAAAAGTTGTAGTTTTTTTTGTAGCACATTCAATTTAATATAATAGCTTAAATAAATGTTCCTTCCTACACAGCTCTCCCGAATTGAATTATCACGCAATTTTTCGGTGTTACATATACACATGTATGCCATGCAATTTTTTCAGTAAGGCGGAATACATGTGATATTGAAGACCTACATTATTGCACATTGTTGCGCATTAGCATGGAAAATAATACTTGAAGCAGAATTTTTTTTGGAACAATTAATCCAGACATTTCCATGCAAGATTGTAAAGTATACGAGAATAAGTAGTAGAATTTTTTCAAATATTATAATAAAAGCGGAGTGAAAATGAAGAAGAAAGGCGCGTAATAATAAAATTAACATTATATATTTTTAATTCTTCTTATTTGGTAGAGGGCATGTAATGGTGGCTTTAAAGACCAAGGTTAAAAAGACATCTTTTACGCACAACTTTGATAAATCTCGTAACTGAACCGACTCCGTAACGCATTTCAAGATGCGAACCTACGAAGAAAAATAGGGAATAGATCATTTGCATCCTAACTCTGAAGTTTAACCAAATTCTAGTATTGTTTAGCTATGAGGCACACACACTTGATTTTTAAACTTTTAACTACCAATGAATACTTAATTCAACATATATGCAAGAAGACATTTAAAACGTATAAGTGAAAGAAATAATGAAGCCCTTCAATGAATGCAATTTCCCAGGTTTTTCAATTATAAATAGTAAAGGGAACCCTTATACTGTTGTCATCTATCCGAAACTGTTACCGTGCTTCTGCTGAATAACGACATACATACATATATTATTTTGAAAGACTTCTTATATAGAAGTTTAACCTTAAAAGTCGGTTATTTTTTATTTCGTTGATCGTGGTTTTTCGGTTATTACAAAGAGTTTTAAGATGGCTGAAGGAATGAATTACATTATACATTTTAAAGTAGCAACAAACATAATTTATGGAAAACGTGACCACCACGCTGAATTATATATCTTCACAACAATAACTACCCGAGCTGTTTCATTCACCTCATACTTCAACAAAAGTTCTAATAGTATTTATTTTTACTTACGGTAAGATTAAAGCGGAACGAAGAGTACCTATGTAGTTTGTGTTACATACAAATCCAAGATGTCATGCACAGTGAATAATATCAAATAGATTTATTCAAGGATGAAAAGGAAGTAAACTGTTCTGAATCCTTTTTTGTACATGACGAGCACGAAATCCACATCAACGTGGATGGCATTATATTTATTATCATATTTAGTTAATTGTTGCAGAAAAGTTTTATAGGGTCATCTCGTTGAAAATTGGGTGAGAAAAACTGTGTTAAGTTCACGGGGTATAATAGTACATACCTAGTATAAGTTTCAATGGTAGCATGTTGATTGGTGTTTTCATATGGATCCACTGGTTCCTTTTAAAAGCCTTAAAATAATAACTTAATTTGTGCTCGACCACTTTCCTCCATTTAAAAATGCACTAACTAAGCACGGTGATTTCCCTTGGTATATTATTTTTACAATCTTTTATTGGAACAAACAAAAGCGCTACATTTTGGTGGACTACTCACCCTCCACTGGCCTCCATCACTTGTGCTTCGATAGTTTTTTACAAATGGTATCGAAAGTCTAAAGTGCAAGAGATTCTGTTGCAATTTTCACTCTGGAGAATGATATAAGGGCTGATTATATTTTTCTAAAAACATTTTTCATGGTGGTGGTCGTTAAACATGCTAAGAATATAATAATTCTTACCCATATTCTAAGGTTATCATGATGTAGTATAAATTGAATTGAATGGAAAGTCACACTTCGACTCATATTTCTCTGATGTTTGTAAACTCTCTGGGGAAGAATGGGAAACCTTTTGCTTTGCTGCTGCGAGTTGTGCTTGACTAACTTGTATTATATCATCTTCCATCATCATCAAGCTTCAAGCTGCACGAAAACCTAAATTTTCTGTGATGTCGTTTTCTTATTAATTTTGATGTTGATTCTTAAAGTGTCGGATCATATTTCAGTAGAAATTGGGAACTTTCAACCAAGGAACATTCCCAATTTCTAAAATAAAAACTATTTAAATATGCACCTATTTATTTTCACGATAGTAAGATGTTATTTATAAGTTATACATAATGTTTTTGGAATTCGGTTACACGCTTCTGGTACACCCCAACAGAGCTTATTTATGGATGGATGTGAAGTTGCTGCAGTACCGGAGGTGTTGTTGATTCACCGAGGGCAAAATGACACAAAGGTTTATCATTGTTGCATTCACCTGAACATGTTCAGGGTTATATGATAAATTTTAGTTTTGTGGGAGCCACACAGCACTCCTGCAGTTTCAGAACAGAAGATTATGTTGCATAATAATAGTGGCAAGTAATATTTCTGAATGTTTCTGCATTTATTTAGTCCTGTGCTGTACGTACATAAAATTCGGATCATATTTCAGTAGAAATTGGGAACTTTCAACCAAGGAACATTCCCAATTTCTAAAATAAAAACTATTTAAATATGCACCTACCTATTTATTTTCACGATAAAGATGTAGGTTATAAGTTATACGTTTCTGGAATTCGGTTACACGCTTCTGGTACACCCCAAGAGAGCTTATTTATGGATGGATGTGAAGTTGCTGCAGTACCAGAGGTGTTGTTGATTCACCGAGGGCAAAATGACACGAAGGTTTATCATTGTTGCATTCACCTGAACATGTTCAGGGTTATATGATGAATTTTAGTTTTGTGGGAGCCACACAGCACTCCTGCAGTTTCAGAAGATTATGTTGCATAATAATAGTGGCAAGTAATATTTCTGAATGTTTCTGCATTTATTTAGTCCTGTGCTGTACGTACATAAATTGATCTATGTATGAGGGGAAGGGATAGGATAATGGGGCAATTGTAGCTGGCCATTTTCGCGTTTGATGTTGACGGCGATGACAAGAGGCCAGACGTTCACTCGCACTGTAATGTATATAATACCTGTAATAATGCACCAATGGTAATCATTTGATATTGTCCGAGGAATATTATTATCAGCTTTTTATACATTTCTTGAAGTTCTGTGCAAGAGCGCAGGATTCTGGGTGGCTCTTGTGTTCATCAAAACTGCCTTGAGGATCGAAGTAAACCTGCAGAATTTTTAGCGACCTCACAAACTGACCCAGCACCATAATAATGCCTTATGAATTATCACTCGAATAATGACACTATGACCAACAACGACGAAGCAAAAATATTCATCATCGTATTCAGTAAAAGGTGTATTATTATGGAGTTGCTCAACGGCGTCATCATGTCAGCAAAGTTGTTTTATTGTATGACAGAATATGTAATAGTTTTCCGTATCGACATCTTCGAATATGAAATAAAGTGACATGTTTTGTTATGATTTTACGGTGTAAAGTACCGACAACTAAGTGACTTTGACGTAAAAGCGCAGTCACAATCTCAATGTTACCAATCAAATGATATATTATATTATGATGTGTGACCTACGTGTGCTGGAATAGAAAGTAGCATTGGTATAAAATCATTAATGACACACTTGTTTTTTCAGAAACATTCTAACAAAGCGATTGCCACTAATGGTCCGTTTAGTCGATGGGAAGCCACCAGTCATGCCGTCTGCCAAAGCCTCCTCATTCAAATTTGTTCCGGAACTCCGTCTATTCAGTTCCATCCAGGATGAGCTCATCTTTGCAATGCCTCTAAGTCAAGTAGGTGCAACATGTGATATGAACCATATATTTTTACAACTGCACATTTATTTTGAGCGATATTTAACCATAAATTATATGCCTCAACCAAATGATTTCTTATATTCACTCACAGACCTGGAAAGAAAGCCTGTCGTTAGTTCCTCTTCCTCTCACAGTGCCGTTAAAATTTCAAATATGCCGGAACATGGGGGAAGTGGAGCATTCCAAAGAATTTTCTCGGATCCATGAAAAAATTAAAAGTTTGGTCGAACAATCACAGTGCCTGATTCAGGTAAGAAAGTAAATTTGCCATATATTCAGTGGGTCGATCAGAATTCACCGAGTATAAGCGCAAGCGTTGTAGCAACCTTTAATATAATATCCCCCGTAATTATGAAGGAAAGTGGAAGAAAGATTGTATAATATAATCGTCGTGTGTTTCTCAAGAAAATCCCTGTTGACTAACATGAAATTTTTTCAACCCATATATAAGGACAGTACCATAAGTCTACCACTTTGTCGTTTATCTTTCAGGGTCATGTTATCGTAGTAGAATTATTCATAATATGGCTGAATGCGAAACGTGCAGTTCCATCAAAGCTTGATGTAGATAAGTCAAAAAGGTAGTACGTATGTACGAGAACATGAAGTTGGTTCCACACTCGACACCACATAAAGTGTTTGAGCAAGGGAGAGCTTGCACAATAATCATTTCTCGTTTGCACTTTGGCCATTATCCACCTATTCATCATAATGACACATTGGCAGGGATCATGCTTAACATGTCAATATATAATTTTTGTTATATAATAAATCACCAAGAGTCAATTCAAAATTCCCTCAATCACAATCACTTAACGAGTTCAGCTCTCGAGGCAGACAAAGGTAGTGTTCATTCTCATAAAGTTACAGCAATTGAATAGAGATTATGTGTTGGTTTCGCCTCTTCTCAAATGAAGCTCTTTGAGAGTCAGAGGTTTTTCTGATGTCATTGCTAGATATTGTAGGTATTTACAACTGATGAAGAAGATTAATGTTAAATAAATGTTCCTGTGTAGGCTAGTGTCAATAACTACTCCATTTTGATTGTGAAAATGTGACATTGGAGGTTGACCAATTTCACATCAACAACGTGGTCATTGTAAGACAGCCTGGCGCTTTATAATGCTGACGAAAGTTACCTGAAGTCGCGATATTTCGACCAAGCAAAAGGTTACGGTTTAGGAATAGGGAAATTAAAAATGATTTATTAATAGTGACTCTGGTTATTCCACGCAAATGCATTCACAGTATGAATTGGAATTAGCTTAGGAATTCAAAACCTTGCATGTAATATATTTTTTGAAATATAATATATTCAAGACAGGGACAAATTTTTTGAACTTTGATTTTTAAAGTAGCTTTCGCATTATTGATTTCCATCTTGTAAGCCCAAACCTGAACATCGTTACAATGAAAGACTCACACTTTTTCAATTATTAACCTACCAAATGTACCGTGCGGTGCCGGTTTATTCTAACACCACAGCTAGTACTAAAATGATGAGGAGCGAGCAAGTATACATGTAGACTTTGACCCAGACTACGTAGTTGAGACTCCTCAACCAGTAATTTAGCTGTTGCAGATCAAATCTAAATTTTGGCTCTGCTAATATTTGTTTGATGTTAAATTATAGATATACGACATCAATCTAAAGAAGGAACTGCGATTTGACGGCAGACAATGGAAAGCCTACGCACCTCCATTGTTTTTAGCACCTTCACCCTCAACGCCCGATGCAATCATCCCGGCAAGTGGCCAAGCAAACAACAGCAACACTTCAAACCCTAGCGAAAATATTTGTCCGCAATCTGAGAAAAGCACCACCACAATTGTTTCGTATGACGAAATTCCCGATGCTCAAGATTATGAGGATATTGACGAAATTTATGATTACGTCCGCGGGATCAAACCCCCGCCACCAAGACTTTCATCTGGCCAAAACAATGTGGACAGTACTGGTAACAATGTGATTACTTCGAATAATGAGAAAAATAACAAGGATCCACCTCTGCGACTTGATTGCGCTAAAGCCACTCAATACCAAAAGAACAAGAGTAGTAGTTGTCAAAACAAGTCTTCTCACCACAATAAAAACAATGGTAAAGTGTACCACCACCATCATGTTCACAATGCTTCGCATGATAAATTGTCAGGAGTTCCCACGAGCCCAACCACAATCGTGACGATTACCACCCCACCTGGTCATAATGAACCTGACTTGATTATTGGGAGCGTGCCGCCTCCACCAGTGCCAAAGCATCGTGTGCCGTATGGTAGGTTGCTTTCCAGTAAATCTCTGGAAAGGCTTGATGCTTCTGATTCTGAATACGACGAGCCACCAATTCCTCCTCCAATTGAAACAATACCCTCAAAACAAAACCTATTCTTCCTCAATCCACCCGGAGGAGTTAGTGTCAGCGTGAGCAACAAAAACTCAAAAAATGTTCCAAAAACTGAGTCAGACGGCTTACAAATTAGGAGTAGAGCTGATGAGGAGACGGGAATTACCAACGAAATTCATAATACTGGAGGAAGCGTTCAAATACAAATCAGAAGTACGGAGACCCCCCAAAAACTGAAGTGCAACAGCGGACCTCAGCAGTATGGCTGCACCTCGAATTCAGCTGGTGTCGTGATTACACCTGGTTCAACAGGTCGTGACAATCTGCATGGTCATAATAATGGCAGTCACGGACACCACCCCCATCATCACCTCAACTCCTACCCATACAATTTAGGCTCAACAGGAAACTCAATTAACACAACTCCAACTAACACCAGTGGCTCCGGTGGCTCGTACGGGAGTTCATCGTCTGGCGGAGACATAAAGAAAGGGAAGCCTAAGCAGCATCTTTATGTGAAGCATAACAGTGTAAATAGCACCAATCAGAATCATGGTAATTCTTCCCTTGGTGGAGGTATACTGGCTACAGATGTGAATGGTAAAGGTCTTAGTGGAAGTCCTGCCAATCGCATCATTTTTAGGAGATCACCCATATTTGACTGCCGATACAAATCGATGAACGACTTAAATAGGAGCAGTTTAGAGTCAGGAGCTTCCATGGGAGGTGGCGGTGCAGTAGGATCGCAATCTCAGCGTCACCGCTGCTTTCCCCACAATGGCAGTCAACAAGGATTCAATGTCAGCGTTAGCAACATCAGTAGTATAAGAGATGGTCCTTTGGTAGGCTCAGGTCTAAACCTAAACCTAAATTTGCTTAATTTAAATATGAATTTAAAGGCCAGCGGAAAGAATCAAGGTATCTTCCGACCAAAGTCCCTAACAAATTTAGTTTTTAAGGAAGATTCCTATCTTGGTCCAGTCGGCGGGAACGGATATGGAAGCAATAGTGGTGGATGTCTTATTGGAGGGGTAAAAAAGAAGCTGACTGATATGGTCGTACCAAGTCATCATCATGCGGCTCACACCCCACCCCCACCCCCTGTTGAAATTCTGCAAAAGGTTCCAATTAAATGCAGTCAGCGCACGAGAAAAACTTCGACCCCACAATCGAACGCACCTACTTTGTATTTATGATTGATGAGATGAGTACCATTATTTGCTCACTGGATCGATGTTGCATTTTTAATAATTTTAAAACAAAAGGAACTCACCCAAAATGAAACAGAGAAGCACGTTTATATGATGTTGCTTACGTTCGTTGTTGATTTGGAAGTGGAAACAAAGACATCCAAATGAAGACTGAAGACTTCTGCTTACTAATTTAATGTAATATGGGAAACCTAATTAATTTAGCTGTTGTTGAATGTTTTGATACATTAAAGCTTGTACTAATTCTCATCGAATTTTCCATGAATGTGTGTTCCTGCGACATGCGAGAAATATACTAGCAAAGTTTGTTATAATTCATCAAGGCTACCTTTTTTTGAATTTCTAATGGTTCTAAAAGATTTTGCCAATGGCTTGCATGCAAAATTCAAGATAGTTTATTAAACCCCCGTCAATTAAGAGGTGGTTTGTTGAATTTCAATGAAACAGGAAAGCGTTTTGTCATTTTTGTTTTAGAGGATTAAGTGTACTCCTGGAATTTTTGCTACAAAAAACCGTACAACAAACCGTGTTTCTTTGAGTGTATTAATTGTTCCATTTTATTAGCCAACGGATTTGAGTATTGACAAGAGAGTGGGTTCCGGCACACCTGTCCATGTTTAAAATTCCAATTTAATCCCAAACGCGTGGTTTAGCCTGGGTCAAATCTATTTTGTGAAAGACAATGAAAGAAAATCAAAGGTAATTCCAGTTTCCAGTAAAATGCTCGTATTACATCAAGCAGATCTGTTGTGGTCACATAATGACATGCATATTATATAGTTGAATTTGTCGAATTAATTGCTTGTGTTTCTCCCTGCTAGAAAGAAGTGTAATTTTACAAACAAAGAAAACAATGAAATTTCCTCTAGAACAAGAGAACATGCTCCAAGAGATTATATAACTATTGTACATTTGACTAAGTTTTTTGGAAACTGTTTTTGTTTTGTTACTATTGTGTAAAACTACTTTTAGATAAGTGTATGTAAATACTATGAATTAAAGTTTGTACAGAAAAAAATGGTTGATGATAACTTCGCCTACATTCGTCATCCATCGAGGTAAATTTCATTCCCTGAATTGTTCAATGTAATTCAAGTGACTGTATAACTTTTGTATAAAGTTTATAAAATCTGGTTTAATTACGCTCTTTTAAAATACCGAAAGCTTGTACGATTAAATATTACTTTAACTTGATAAATGTTTCGTTGCCATTTCTAGCGTTTAATATACATTTTGGTAAACAATATAAGCTTTAACATAAGGGTTTTGTTAAACGTTACACACGAACTAATGTAAGTTATGCCAAATAAAAAATGTATTCCCTTCTTTAGGAAAACTTGATTTTAGTTTTCAGGTTTTATTCGGCCACCTTTCTAGATTTCAGTTCATCATGCAAGAAATACTGGATAAAAGACTTCAACATTTTTCCTCTTTCTAGCTTCTTTTTACATCCTCTAATTCATAATTGTTTTATTCATATATTTTTTACATACACACAATATATTCGTGCCACCCAAAGAATGGAAAGTGCCATCAGGTGCGGGTGGTGTGCCAATCTTTTTCTTCAACCCCTCCCCATTCTCCTATTTAAATATGTTTTAATTACGTGAGGTATTAGTATCTTGTAACTCGCGAACGAGTAAGATTGCATATATGATTTTTGTGTGATTCAAAACGGTGGGCCCAAACGTAAACATTTTTTAAAAATTCATTGGTCTTGCTGTCCTGAGAAGCATTTCGCGATTTCAAAGCAAAAAATAGTTCTTCAAGTGTCACTGGAACGCAAATAATATTGAGAACCTTTCATCATTGTCAGTATTCTCTTCATTTCATCATCTATTCACCAAAAATTCAGTTTATCCCCGGATATTGTACCACCCAGAAATGTAAACGCTGCACAGTCCACCATGCATGCAGCAATCGCACCTCCAAATCCAATCAACCACCATAGAGTAATAGAGTATCGTCACCAATAGCCAATTCCCAACAACATAACATGCAAATACATCTAACACGTACAATTCTAACATTTTCTTTGCGTAGTCGGGAATAACGCACCAAAAATCCCTGGATATAGTGAAATCGCCAGGTAACAAAGTTCGCACAAACAAGTTATGTACATATGTACTATAAATAGGCGTCTGCATCTGTTTAACTTGGTTACGGGGTATCATGATATTCAGTTAGAAAGAGAAGGTGTTATTATGATTTCTTTGAGCACATGTGGGTCAACAGAAGCTAGAGGAGGCAGCTATCGTGTAAAAATTAATTGAGGCAAAACATTTTTAAAAGCTGGACCAAAGGTCAAACGGTTTACAGGTTGAAGTACACGAGGAAGATTCGCAAGCTACACATATAATGCACATGTCCGCAGCCACACAGTACGTAGTAATTTATAAAAATGTAGTAAATAGTTTGAGAACTTATAGATGGAAAATAAAGTTTAAAAAAATATTTCCGGTAGTCCGGGTGGCACAAAAAGACTGGTAGTATTATGTCCGGTGTTGATTAAGTGTGTATGCTTATGGTGTTAATGTGTTAACCATACCAGTTCCCCGCCCTGCTTACGAAGGATTTGATAAATTTTTAATACCGGCGAGTCTTCCCCATTCCATTCCCCACCAAACGGTTTACAGGTTGAAGTACACGAGGAAGATTCGCAAGCTACACATATAATGCACATGTCCGCAGCCACACAGTACGTAGTAATTTATAAAAATGT
>JAHZNF010003522.1:0-14092 GCA_027744215.1 Troglopedetes dispersus | reverse complement strand
CTTTGCTCTTTTTTGCATTACTTTCTCCAGGTGCTAGATAACGTACAGTATGATTATCAGCATGATACCGTCTGTGCTTGTCTGGCTGGCCCGCTTGCCAAAAAAGAGCGTCTCTTTTTTGTACAAGTCTCGCCTTCATTTTTTTTGGTTGGCTTGTTAATTCACCGTGTGTGTTCTGTGTGGAAGCTTGGGTTTCGCAGGACCAAGGTCCCATTTAGAAAGGAACCCCTGGCGGCGCATTTTTCCGGTGGACTGTGACGTTTTTTTAACATATGAAAAGTAGAGAAAATGGAGCAGAGTGAGAAAGAAATGTTTCTTCGTGGAACTGTTGCATTAATATTTTTGGAAGACAAGCATGTCGGGAATGTTCGTGGGAAAGTGGAGGGTGCTTTGCAACACGATGTTTTCTTTTATTTGTCTCTGTGTCTTGTAGTGACTTTGTGTCCACTTTTCGAAAAATGAATTAGAAGGAAAACGAACAAAGTAAAAATAACTGCCTAAAGACAAGAGCACATGGAAGAAATTGGAATGTGTTCTAGGAACTTTTTTTCAGTCAGCCCACAGCAGGGAAAGTGTACAGCGAAAAATATGTATTTTGGTGCTGAATTTTGTCTCCACCACACTTGTCCACACGCTTTTCATTGGGACCTTTTGCACTCAGCTGCAGAATTCAGGGAATTTTTTTGTTCCTTCCATTACAATGAATGTATGTATGTTGTTTTATTTTTGTTTTTTTCTGTGTAACCGGGTCACTTGTGATAATAATGGTCACACAAAAGGAAGACTGGCTTCAACTTATTCTTGGAAAGACTAAATGAAAATGGAGAGAGTGGATAGACGGATGGACAGTGAAGTGCCCGAAAAAAAGAAGTTACGGGAATGTTGTTGGGAGTTAAAAGGAGTGAAGTAAAATGAGAAGGTCGAGCGCTTCACAATTTTCTTCATGTATGAACCACTTCCCAAAAAACATTCCAACGTGTGTGCGCTCAATTCAATCCTAAAGAGTGGTGAAAGTATGTGAAAATAGTGGACACGTCAGTAAGGATTTTTCGATGTTCGTATTTTTAGGACTTCGATTCCAGGAAAAGGAGTTGTTTGAGGGAAATACCAAAAGTGACGCAAATTGGCTGCAAAAAATTATCTGCAGTTACTTGATACAAGTCCGGGATCACGATCTTATTCTCGGTTGATTTAAAAAAAACTGCTCATTATTGCTCCATACATATTTGTTGCGTTTCAAAGGAGGAAAATTGGGTTACGTTAACTTTCACAGTTTGTGCACATACTCAAAACTCTCGCCTTATTACCCGGCGATTCCTACTCTACTTCGTGGGCAATAACGGATCGGTGAAAACGGCCATAGTTATTCCGACGGCGTAGCTGCGCCCCCAATTTATTTTCACTTGAAGGATATTATTTCATTAAAAATTTACAACACTCCGGAGTTCTCTCTACCGAGCAATTATAATATGATTATCATCTGGGAAAAATGTGGTCTGTGTGCGGAGAGAAAAATATTTGTAGAATTCAAGATGAAAATTTTCATCGGAGAGGAAAAGCGGTAGTAGTGAGTTGTACCTAATAGGTTAACGTGGTTATCTTGCCCACTCATTTTCACACTTTTTTCCACTCAAGGTTAAAGCAATAATAGTGTTATGCGGGTGAGGAATTTTTTTATAAAAATAAAATTTGCTGCTGTCCCAATTTTTTTTATACAAATTTAGCACATTGGAATATTTTAGGAAGCTCCGAAGTACAGAATGTGTGCAATTTGTTTCTTTGTTCCTTTATTTTCTTTTATTAGAGAAGTCAGAATTGGTTCGGAATTTCGTAAAGTGGCACAAACGAGCTAGCTACTTGTTTTAATTTCGGTGCACTTTTATGACACTGCGGAGCAGGGTTACCCAGCCACGAATAAAATAGGGAGAGCGCACTCGAAAAAATAATATATATTCCTCATAATCATTCATTCATTCATGCACACATCCACGCTAATATAATTTTTTTTGTTCCCAAGTCTGGTCTCCTTTTTTAATGCTGCTCTTATTTTCTTCTGACATAAGGAGGTGGTGTGCATATTTAATGGCCACAATTTATTATAGAGAGTCAAATGGGAAATAAAGCACAAACGGGGTGCGTAGATTTTTCCTTACAGGAAAGTATGGCTCATAACACCACTTGTACAAAGATGTGTGTCCATATTTACACGTTAAGCCAAAGAAAAAAAAAGAAATTTATTCTTATTTGGGGAATGGGACAAAAAAATTACAGAGCAACAGAAGAAAGAGAGCGAGGAGGAATATTATTACGAGCAGGAATTAGAGACAGAGAAGGAAGCAGCAGAAAGAATGTAAAGAAAGAGGATTCCTCTGTCCCATTATGACTTTTAATTGGACTGCATTTTTACTGCTGCTTCTTATTTTTACAACTTCACTTATTACTACTACGATCCTATAGCTATACCGCACTCTCGTCTCCAGAAGCAAAAATTGAGCGACACTCTGTGTCCCTTTTTGCTTTCGCAACTTTCGCAATGAAAGCTTTTTGCTAGAGAGAGAAAAAAAGAAGAAAAAAATGAGAAAATTACTTTTGGCAGGCTTCTCTTGTTTCATTCATTCATTCAGAGAGAAAAAAAGAGAAGATTTTTGTGCTTCATTTCGTATTAACTGTGTGTGGATAATAATACTACTTAAAAGAACGAGGATAAGACAATATGTTTGCATATGGGTTGATGTATGCATGCATGCGTGCTCAGTTCTCTTATTCATCTTATCTTCTTACCATTATTACTACATGATAGCTGCTGTGTGTGTGTCTACTTATTCAAATTCTTGAAAGAAACTTTATACCAATCTCTGCTACTTATACTACGAACGTGGGAGTACTCCTGGAAGAAAAGTAACAAATAAAAATGGGAGGAAAATTTAATTGCTCCAAATAAAAAATCCGAGAGCTTTTTTTACAGTTGTGGTTCGTTGGAACAGAGAGCGAAAGATGAGCACCTACCATTTTTCTTTCCTTTCTTCTCACATTTTCCAGTTGAGTCGTGAAGCAAGTTTTCCTTGCAGAAAGTATAGAGACGAGCAATGGATGCTACCATTGCTAGGACTAGAAATCTTATATAGAATTTGTTCCAGATTACTTTAAAAGAGACGTGGAACAAAAAAATTAGATGAGAAAATCCCCTCATCATCATTATGAAGATCGTCATCATCATCTGCAGCTCCAGTGCCTCCGTTTTTTCTGCTCAGTAATGATTATGAGGTCTCAAAACGAAATTACGATGCGGGCCGGGCTGAAACAAAAATTCAATTGAGCTTTGCACATGTCAACTTTCAGGATTGCAGAGCAATTTTTTTTATTTGGAGGGAGCCAAAGTGAAAAATAGTTAGGCCTGGAGGAACGCACATTTTAATTTTATGTGCAGTTGGAGATTTATGTCGCTACCATAATAATTAAAAATGTATGCAGTTGAGATGACTTATCAAATGTGATCATGTGAGTTTCAATTTTAAATGTTTTTAAAAAATTAAATTAAAAAATGTGTGACAGGAATCTCAAAATTAGTACCACTGACCCAAATTCCTTTGTGTGACTAGTGATCCGCAACTACCGTTCTCACTTTAACGAGTATTTTTTTAAATTAAAGAATTGAACAGAAAGCACTAAAAAAGGTCTAAAGGAAAAATTAGGTTTGGTTTAGTGGCAATTGAATCCATAATTACTTATATGAAACTACCTACTAATGTTCCAGGAGATCGTAGGTGTGTGCGTGCGTAGTTATCCAAAAATATATTTAATCCGGAAATCGATCCGTGATTCTTGATAGAAGACTGCCTAATAATCATCTATTTTTACGCACTTTGATTCCTTAAAATGGCCCCCTTGAGAACTTGAGACCACCTACGAAATTTCGGAGATATATACATACATAAAATGCGCATGAGCACAATGTAATTTGAGCGGTTCATTGTGTGTCTCATTAAGATTCAAGTGAAAGGATACGAACCAAAATTGGAAAGAGTTAGCCATGCGGATGAGTTAAAAAAAAGGAATAATAAAAAGTGTACATGTTGTACATTTTCCAGACACAAAATGAAATTATTACGAGCCGCTTTACAAATAAATTTCTCTTCTCCACCATTTTAAACTCGTTACGGAAGAAAGGATTGAGGGAGAGAGAAAGCCATTGGAGCTTTTTCTTCTGTAAAATCCATCCGTTTTTTTTGTTTCACTTTTGCTTTGGTTGAGATATTTTCCAGGCTGTCTCCACATTGCTGCTCTCACATGCACCATTAATAAGACAGGTCTAATAAATTCTCTGTACCAGAAAAAATTTATTATTGCAGAAGAGAAACAAAATAAAAAGGATGACTCCACAAAAGGAATGAAGAAGACATGCACGCGCGCTCAGATTTTGTTTGGTGCTGCACAAATAAAAAAGTAATAGTAAAAGATATAGACAAACGTTTTTGTGTACACGAAATGAAATACTGATATTTGTCCACATTTTGTTTTGATTTGAAAAATCATTATGTAAATTTGAAGTGAGTGCTCGAAAGCCCTGCAACCCCGACAAAATAAAGAATACAAATGCTTTGTCTACAAATCTCTGTTTTTGAAAAGACAAAGAAGAAGCGGAAGTGCTCACTTATGCGTGGCTCATTCACCTTGAAATAAGTGTTTGGAAAGCAAACGCATGTGTATCTCCTGCAAAATTGTGCAATCAAACAAACATGTTTTTTTATCCTTTTATTCGAGAATTCCTTTGTAAATCTGTTGCGCGAATTCGTTTTTTTTTTGGATAATGAAATTCTTTGAAAAGCTTACTTTGAAGTGGGATGTCCGTGAAAACCCTTTTTCCACAACAAAAGGGCTTTTGTTTTGTGTCCATTTTCCTCATTTAACTAACCATGAGAAAATGGATTACTGTTCCAGGTTGGAAACACTCCAGCGTTAGGTATAATTTTTAGGTCAATGTCAAATTTCACGCTGAATTATGCTTTTATAATGCGCTCCATGTTTTCCTATGGAAGGCGGCAGCAATTTATTTTGCGCCTTGATGTGCGCACTACCAGCCAGATTTTAATTGTATTTATGTTGTTCTTGGTTTGTAGATATCATGGGTGCGGAGAAGAGACTGGCACATCTTGACGAGTGGGAAGACAACGTACACGAATGATGAGAGGTTTGTCAAATTACTGGAAAAACTACCTGCATTGAGGTGATGCTCGCTACACGAATAAAATTATCGGATAATTATTATACTAATTTCCTTTTTTCCTTATCATGCACCATTCTAATAGAGTAGGACAAGGGTTGTAGTATGTTTACAGATGATATACCGAAATATATGTATAACATAGCACCAACAAGAAAGAGTGTGCACACCTCTATGTTCTCCATTTCGCTTTTAAAAGCCAGCAATAAGTTGCTGCTCTGAATAGCATGAGCAACTTCCCGTAAATACCGAAACCGGCAGGAGGACCTAATTGAAACATATTTTTCCATTAAAGTCAACCCGGCCAAGGGACCTTTCACGACTTTGCTTTTACCTCCTTCTCCCAGCTACGTTGTGCACTGATGCTCACTGGAGAAAAAAAAAGGAAATCCAGAGAGAAGAAAATATTTTGGTGCCGAGTCACTCGCATACACCTTCATCCCTATGTTTCTCGTCTACGCTGTACCACTTTATTTTGTATCAGTTATGTATCCATAAAACGTGTTGCGTCCCTTACCTTCTTGCTGCAGAATTTTTTAGGCGCAACAAAGAAAAATAAGGAGAACGTGCTGCACCATTTTCCCCCTTCGTGCCATATTGTTCTTGGGAAAAAAGCTGCATTGTGTGGTCATTATGATTTCATTGCACCTTTATATCACTTTTACAACATTGTGTCCAGTCCAGAAAGCAGGAAAAAAATTGGAGAAAGAATAACATGGTTCGTACCATACAAGAGAATGGACCACAGACCACACAGGGTGAAAGTATATAATTTCTTATCGTGTGTGTTGTGTGGATTGTATGATCCCTCCATTAATGATACGGAATGAAGTGAGATAGGAGAAGCATATGATTTTTATTTATGTCTTTTTATCTACCTACCGCGCACACTTGAGGCACGTGGCCATAACATTATTGGAGAGAGAGAAAAAAATGTGGTCACAAAAAAGTACACAGAAAAAAACTTTTCTTTATTGCTACAGTTTTGTTCTTGGTATGACCACATATAAGATGAGAAATCTGCGGGATTATGAAGGTTCTACTTTTAATGAAGAAAGGAGAGATACCAGGATCGTTCCAGGAACAAAAAATCACGTAGTGAACTCAGAAGAACAGCGGATACACTTAATAATGTGCATTTTTTGGGATGAGCTCATCCAAAAAAAGAGAATGTAATAGGAATTGAATCGGTAAGATAAAAAAGGGAAGATTGTCTTGGAGGCATTTTTTGCTGGAAAACTCTAGACCATTACCCCTTTTTCCGTGTTTGGGACACAAAAAGATTGACTCACAATCAAGGAGGCATTATTATTATGATGCGGGAGCCTTTTTTCCGTGGGACTTTTGTCAGATGTGCACTTTTATTTTTGTTCCATGTCCCGTAAAAAAATAGGAAAGCTTGAAGCTTGTTCAACCCTTTTTCCAATTGAATCGGAAAATCCTTCCGTTGGCATCTTTTTCTCTTGGCGATCGTGAGTCAGTTGAAACGAAGAGATAATGCAGAGGAGTTTTTATTTCATTGTCAATTCCTTCCAGGAGCTTTTTAAAGTTTTTGGACCAGATCAGCCTTTTTTTCTGGAGCGCAATCTGCTTTCCCTACTTGAAAGGAAGAGATCACATGGTAATGGAGAAAAAAAAATCACTGTCCGGTGGAGAGAAACTGTTACCATTTTATGTTGTCTATAAATAAGCAATTTTCATTAATAAACAATGAGATGGCAGTTAACCGGACAGACGCAGTTTTTTTACGAATCTGAAAAATAAGAGGAAAAGTGGAGACTCGTCGGGAAATGCTAATCTGATTTCTTGTCCAAAGAAAACCAGAGGGAAAGAGGATGCGCGATTTCAAAATGCGGAAACGAAAGACAACCAATTTCTGTGCCCAAAAATAAAACGCCTTTTATCTTCCATGATGCTGCACATCTGCTTGTATCAGAAATAAAGACGTTCAGTAGTTCTATAATTGCAACAGGACCAGAAAATATGGTTATTATTGTGCATTAAAAAAGTTGAACCAAGGAACAGAAGACAGGAGCAGCACACACCTTTGTTGGTGCACCCGTGACATGGGAAATGCATTTGTTGAACGAAGAATAAATGCAATGTCACTGTAATAAATTTCTTCTTGATAAAAAATGCACAGAAAAACTAAGAAGCCACACACACACACACACACACACACACACGTGTATTTTGCCCTCNTGCCTTCGTGTAAACTTTTATTACCGGGAAAATGGGAAAGATTTAATGTTAGATTCAATTCTCTTTTTATATATTTTTGGCCATTATGTAGGATAAAGGCTGTACTTAATTGTCCCCAAAAATAGAAAGAATGTGCAGGCGTAGAGTTTTCTGGACACATTTGTACATTTCCCTTCTTATTTGTTGGAGTATGAATTGTTTATACACGTGTAATAAAAAGGGAGTTATGCAAAGAGTTCCTTCTGGGAAAGAGCTTGCTGGAGTCATTCTTCCAACTTTAACTACTCAAAAGAGGAAATATAAATGTATTAAACATCTGCATATTACTGTGGAGCACGTGTTTTTTTTGTCCATATTGAGGCAGAAAGAGAAAAACGTTTTCTTTTAAAGTAAACTTTGTTTTTAAGCCAAACAGGAATAATAAAAACAAAGTTGGTTGGTGAAAAGTTTTCCCTTGTTTTTAATACTTTTCTTGTTTCCCCCTTTTTTCGAGGAGACAACAATTATTCTAAATTATGATTTGATCTAGAAAATGATAGCAATTGTAAATGCCAAGTTGTGAGTCGTCCCCTTCTTGTAGTTTTTGGAAAACTCTTCTTGCACTTTTTCCCTAATTCTTGGAACATGACATGACAGACAACTTGTTTGCTTTTGATTGTGGTGCATAATGTGGTTATAAAGAAAAGTCTGAAAAATAATTCTGTATTTCTGGTACAGGTCTCGACAGGCACAGGAATTGTGTCATACCTGGTGCATCTGGTTGTGGCCATTCCCGAAGCATTCATCCTGGGGAATGGAGAGTACCACGTGGAACAAGGGAGCACCATTAACTTGGTTTGTGTCATTGAAAAGGTAAGTGTGAGCCGCCTCGCTCAACAAAGAAATCAATTTTTCTCCCTTTGTTTTAGTACAATAATGGTCCAGTGTCCACTAAAGAAGTAATGTTGCACTAAACCACTCTGTAATGATCACCCGGAAAATGTTTTGTTGTGGCAGAGTCCGAAACCGCCAGAGTACATATTTTGGTATCACAACGATCGCATGATAAATTATGGGAGTTCACGCGAAGTAAAGGTGCACAATGAGCCGGGCAGTAAAACTCATTCCAGACTGACCATAAGGGATGCCCTAATTAGTGATTCGGGGAATTACACTTGTAAAACCGCCCATGCTGAGCCCGCATCCACCCTTGTCTACGTCTCACAAGGTAAGAAAACCCATTGTGACTACACACACATGAGAATAAAAAAAGAAAGAGAAAAATCATTTCATCCAATGATCTCAAATAACCGTAATAATAAAGGGCGTTCAGTAGAAATAATACTAAGGAATTCTTTTTTCTTGCCTCCTTTCACTTCTCAATTATTACAAGTATCCCTTTTCATTATTTTTTTGTCCAAATAATAATAACGGACGCGGAATTTTTTTGTACCAATGAAACTGTTCTAACCACCATCTTCTGTCAATATAAGTCTTTTAGAATATTATAGCCAACCTTCCTTTGGGTTCACCCCCATTTACTAAATATTGAGAATACTTTTCCTTGTTCAGATGTCCCATTCCTTTTTTTCTCTTTTGCTCCAGAATAAACTTTTTTATAGCCCGTAATGGTAATAAAGTAGTTTCCGCTTGGTATAGTTGCTCACTTTCATTTTACGGGGAAAAATTGTGAAGGAGCTGGAAAAGAAGATGGAGCAGAAATACATGTGAAATGTATGTCTTATACGTACACGTGTATCATCATTAATATTATCATTTTGGAACATATGAGAGGATAAGCTGAAGAGACGCCGAGGTCGGTAGGAATATTACTTCCCAAAAAAGCATTCGACCAGAGAGGTACTCCGTGGTACCTTTGTCGGTGTGTAATGCGAAGAGATATAGAACGGAGAACATTAAATGTGCCACTACATTATTTGTCCTTTTTCCTTTTTGGACACAGGGAGTCCATTTTAAGAGAGAAAAAGAAAAAAGGGACTTGTTACTTACATGTTTTTACTTATTGAGTAGATGAGAACGAAAAAATGGGGAGTAATCGGTAAATCCTCGTAAAACAAGGAGAAAACCGGAGCTTTGGACTTGATACAAAGATTAATGTAATGTTCTGTAAAATAGGAAACGTATATTATTAAATGGAGGTCTCCACCGGATCCTTTTTTGCTACCGCTTCCTTTTCCAGGAAAAAGGGAAAAGTCTTCAGTTTTTAGCATGCTTCTAAATAATGGAGTGATTTTTTTCGACGCACTTTGTTGTTCTGTGAAAAAAAAACGAATTTAAAATCGTATCTCCGGAGATCAAATAAAAATGGAAATGCACAAAATGACGAGTTGGTCTGACTTCTTTTTTCATCTCTCACTTCAGGTGATCAAATAGCAGCAATTCAGAAAAGGAAGGCGGCTGCGGCAGCTTCGTCAACTGGTGTGACCAGTGTGGCTCCGAAAGAATCCATTCCTCCAATGAAATCTATTTTGGCCATTTCCTTAATTCAGTTAACTCTCCTTGTGCCTTTTCTGACCCAACCTTCAATATTATTGTCATCTTACCAGGATGTGTTATCAACCTTATTTTCTCATCGTAGAAGACCATCTTCCCATAATTTTCTTGAGCAGCTGCATTGACTTTATTTAGATCAAGTGAACGAGCGAGCATTTTTTTTATTGCAACAAAGTTATATAATCGGATTCAGTTGCAAGAAAATACTACGATTATTAAATGATTAATTGGGCAACAAAAAGGTAAAGGGTTGTCTCTTTTTCTACCTTTTTAAAAAATGAATGTGACAATGCGAGTTTTTAAAATTAAACAGATCATTTGTATTTACTACACACATTCCTCCTTAATCACAATGATATCACTAAGTAGGAACTCTTTAAAAAGATAAATATTGCACATTTTGTGTAAAATTGTACAGAAAGCTGTGTGTGAACTTTGAATTTCTTGAACTGATTATGGACACAATTCTTTCTGCGTTTCGAGTCAGCAGATATGTGTTTTCGCTCAAAAAGAAAATAGTTTTACTTTTTCCAAAAGGATTATCTGTGAACATTCTTCTAATTGTTTGACAAAAGGCTGCTTATTATTATTGATCCAAAAATTCCAATTGTCCTTTCCTACCGTCTTATGTTGGAGCACACAACTTGGTG
The DNA here is from genome assembly GCA_027744215.1 of Troglopedetes dispersus. Classification (NCBI taxonomy): domain Eukaryota; kingdom Metazoa; phylum Arthropoda; class Collembola; order Entomobryomorpha; family Paronellidae; genus Troglopedetes; species Troglopedetes dispersus. Next base: position 3,526 of record JAHZNF010003522.1, on the reverse strand, counting down.
GACTATTTTATTATTCGCTGATGAAACATGTAGGATTTAGATGTTCCACAGCGGCAGAGGTATACATATGTACGTTGATATTATTAATTTAACTATGTTTGAGAAATTAATGATTAACTTAATTAATGCTAGGTTTTTTGTGCAGGTGCGTGTGAAACCGGAACTTCATGCGAAGAAGCCCAGTTCACAAGAAAAGGAGACAAAGGAAGCAAAGGTTCTCTGGTACCAAAAACTATATAATTTATCGAAATACATAAATCAAGGGGAAACACACGTGTGGAGTTTGGTAACTTGTGAGTAAAAATTAATGTTTGAAGCAAAAGTAGATTCCGAGGTGGAGGAAAAACAAGCAGAGCTGTTTCTCTAATAATCTTTACAAAACAAAACTATTTTTATTCTATCCGAAAGGGGATAAATATTGTATGTACCTCTACAGATATTTACCACAAACCAATATTATTAAAGTAATTAGTTCTTACTAATGATAATTAGCTTACTGATAAGATTAGTTAAGCCTAAGATCAATTTTGAAGTTACATATAGTATATAGGTATACCAGAATTCATGTACTATCTTCTATCAATTAAATGTAGATGTGTGTGCGCACTTATTAATTCAAATTAAAATATTTATAAGAATGTTTGCGAACGAGTGTATTGTGTGGATGTATCCATTTTTTCTGAATTTTTAATTGAGCTGAATGGCCAAAGAAGTGTGAGAGAAAAGCTGCATTTCTTTGTAAGTAATTTAAATAATTATTGTAAAAAGGGAAAACCAATGTAAGCTATACTCAAACGAATTGTTCAATTCTGATCTGATAGCTACGTTTAAGTGTAAATACAACAAAGTTGGAATGAATTATCGGTAAGCTATAAGGCGCGAGCAAATTACTTTAAATCTGTTTTCGCAAAACTCACAAAATATATTTATCATCCACCTCTGTGATACTAATTAAGAGAAGCCGTTAACCAAGAATAACTAGGTACGTATATGCGTTCTGTAAGCAGGTCAATCAATCATCATTGTCAATCTGTGTAAATATACCGTTTAGGAAAAATATTTAAATCTGGAACAAAAGAGTTATTAAATAGATAACTCCCGAAGTCCCGACGCAGAAAGTTTCAGTATGTATGCAAATTTACTCCGAATCCTCCCAATCAACTAGTGTTATTATCGACGGAAAACAACGATCTACATTCCAGATTACGGTCAAGGTCACCGATCAACACATTATGCAAATGATCGAAAAGTATGTAAAATATTTTTTATTTCTGATCCTGTACGTAGCTAGTTAGTACTAAATAATATCGATTAATTCATGTCTAGCAGTGTTAGTGGATTACAGATTATTAGTATGCAAATTAGGTAGTGATTGAATGAAGCCCTTTTCTTCTTCTTGAAGAGTTTCTTATATAATACTATGTAAACTGGCGCCAATTTTTAAATTCTAATAACATCTTCTTTTACTATTATTGTGAATTGTCAATGTGGGCGTTTTAATATTCAACTAAATATGTAAGAGTGCAATAATGTATCTAGTTAACGATTGCATATGTTGATAAGTATGTGAGTGTGAAGGTGGTAATGTCATGTAAGTGTGTGTAAAAAATCTGAATACTATAATGAGCGAAATAAAAATAAGAAAGCTTACAAAAAGCAGGTAATTTTTGATGTAAGTTCCTGACAAAGTAATCGCATTTTACACATCACCCGAAAATTTTATTTACTCAATTCGTTATTATTTGAGCTGAGCATTAAAATTAAAATTCAGGTAAGAATGATCTCTTATAACAAACCCTTCTTTAGCGTAAACATAAACTTCGTACAGAAATGTCAAAATGTTAATAAATGTACAATAATTTCCTATTAAATAATAAATAAATACACTACTTTATGGCAACAGTGTTGATTTTCTCATGACTTTCCTCTTCCTGGAATGCATTTTGCAGCATTTCATCATCCGTCTGCTCAAATATTTGGGTCCATCATGTCATTGAAGACAAGCTCTTGGCAGTGTTTTCAGTAGGCTTTGATATCTTCGTCTGTGATGAGGAACTCGATGAAATCGACGCTGTACTCAACCTCCATGTAAACGTACAGCGCTATTTGAAGCAAGAAGGGGATGACCAAAACAGCAATTTTTACTTTGGCGAAGGGCGGATATCCATCATCCATCACGACTCGCTGCAAGATTGGCCATTGACCGCGGTGCGCCACTTCCAGAATCTTATCTTGGCGCAACTCCACAATATGTCCAACAATTTTGCCCACAATCAAGATGGCAAGCATGGCCAAGGAAAACCAAACTCTTTCTAGACCTGCACTTGACAGCGTATTAAAGAGGCAAACCCCTGGAAAAAATGAAGAACCGTGTTTATTAATTAATAGAAGTAGCAGAGCAGGTGCTTTGAGTTATGTCGCCACGGAACTCACAGGCAAAAACGTGCATCACATAACCACCAGCGGAGTGAGTGTACACAATGCTGAATGCCTTAACGTCCGAGTTTTGAAATTGGGCTGTTATGGCCGTATAAAACTGGATGTGTAGAAGTAACGTAGTGATGCCGCCCAGTACGAGATGCTGAGGGTCCACATTTCCAAGCTTGTAGGCTCCGGTGCCTACACAGAAGAATGGATTGGCTTATTATGGTCATTTGTACATATAATTTTTACTATATTGAGTAATCTTATTAGCTGCATACCAACAACAAATCCGAAAGATGCCCACACGGTAACCAGTGAGAAAGAATTCAGAGACACATGAGCCTGAGAAGCAGAAACTATATATTACAAACTGCAATCTTGCACATTTTAACGTCTTATCAATCAGTTCACATCGAACGACACCAGAGACAAACTGATGGAAAGCATATATCATTATTGTCAATATTACGATTATCCAAAAGCCAAGTCCCAAGCTCTTAAAATCCGGAAAATCTTTATAATAGCGGGCAATGTGGATAGATGTTGGGAGCATGATCAGAAACACAAGGATGCACAGATCTCCATGTCTCAAGGTTTGCTTCTTCTCGTGCTCAACTGTGGCAATGCTGAGTTGCTTCTCTCGAAGCTGGTACTTTGTCGTTGAGGTTGTGATAATAGTAGGAACTGAGGTAGTAGTACGGTTAGCAGGAGGTGCTTTAGTTGGCGGCGGAGTTGTGGGACGTGGAGTGGTATGAGGTGTCTTAGTAGACGACGTGGTGGTAGGGCGTGGAGTGGTAGGAGGAGGTGCTTTTGTAGGCAACGGGGTAGTACGGCGTGGAGTGGTAGGAGGTGCTTTTGTAGGCAACGGGGTAGTAGGACGTCGAGTGGGTGCTTTAGTAGGCGACGGGGTGGTAGGACGTCGAGTGGGTGCTTTAGTAGGTGACGGGGTGGTAGGAGGTGCTTTTGTAGGCGAAGGGGTAGTAGGACGTCGAGTGGGTGCTTTAGTAGGCGACGGGGTAGTGGGAGGGGGAGTGGTAGGAGGTGCTTTTGTAGGCGAACGGGTAGTGGGAGGGGGAGTGGTAGGAGCTTTTGTAGGCGACGG
>JAHZNF010003521.1:0-15715 GCA_027744215.1 Troglopedetes dispersus | reverse complement strand
AAGTGTAGGTCTGAGATGTATGCACATCTCCAACTATTTCATTCTTTTTTATAGAGCCTACATACACCACTTTTATTATTACTATTTACCGGCGGCTCTCCTACAAAAAAAAACAATCAACATGACCTAATCCATCTTTGCCAAAAAAAGAAGCATGTCGTAAGGCAGTCGAAACGAGAAGTGGAAGAAGATAGATGTTTATAAAGTGTATACGTATAGCTGATTTTCGTAGGTTGGCAGATCGAAAAAGGTGATGAATAATTACGAACATTTCATCGGGCGGAATAATATAAAGCACAAATAAAAATAAAAAATACACATAGTACTTTCCTTCTACGCATACACAGTTTGAGCCACAACACTTTAGCCAACCCTAATGGCGAAGATGATGGTGATAATCCTTTTAAAAACACATGCATTAAATCAATGATAACAGGGATCCTTGGTTGAGTTACACATTATGAAAATTGGTTAACTAAATACTGAAGAGAACACACTGCTCTATTGTAAATGTTTTTGCTACATGGGCAAAGTGGCATGGCTGGAGGCGACGTTAGCTTACTTGACTGTTAAATTGTAGACTGGCTGGCCTACTGAGTTGGAATAAATTTTATTTTCACTCGTGTAAATACACACATGTTTTTGTTCAGAATAATAACTTGCGCATATTGTTTTCCTCTTCCTTTTCAAAAATCAACGGCACCGCTTGTGGCTCGCATTTTAGACAGGTATTTTCCCCTTTGGATCATAGTAGCTATTTATTTTATGATTTAGATCATGCGCTTTTATACATTTTTTTATTTCTTTAACGGATCATATTGTATGAACACAAAATTGCGTGGAAAAGGAATAGAGATAGTGAGGTGGATGTTGATGAAAAGATACTTTTAAAAAGGGAAATGTTGTTCGCATTCACACATGAAGGCGTTCATTTTTTCACTCACATGTCTGCAGAGACGGAAATCAAGAAAACACCTTAAGAGAAAGAGGGAAATGGGTAATTCCATTTTTATCCGCAAATTGCGAAAATGATTTTTTTCAAAGAAAACAAAAATGTACATACTCAACTTTGGCTGAAGTACGTGCTGACGGCTCTGATGAATCACACAAAAAGGAGCTTCTGTTAGAAACTGGTCCGCTAAAGTGCCAATTGAGAATCAATAAATACTTTGCCCAGATACCGTTTAGTTTTATTCACCAGTGAATTAAGACGAAAAGGGTCAACGAAAAGGTCGGATAATTTTCCAACTAAAATTTATTACATACCATTAGACTGATCAGGAAACCCACCCATTACATGCACACTTCACACCTTATTTTTGCAAACTAACCTGTACTTAAGTCATCAAACAAATTTTAAACATTGTGCAAAAAACTGTGTCAATCATGAACCGACAGAACAATAGGAGGAAACTGGGGTTGCGCACATGCATTTCATCAAGTATAATTTTTTGTGACTGACCAAAACTAGTAAGAAAAACTGGAGCATTTTTTATGTAATTTTATTACGTAACTCCCATTATCTGTTTTTTTCCAGGTTTGACATGAGTTTACTTGCTCATTCTTGTATCTCTCTGGTTCCTCTCCACTCGCCGCCATAATTTTCGTCCCGTCATTCGTTTGATGAGGAGACACTGCCATTACAACAAATAATTATTTGAATGATTGTTACTTTCCGTATATTTTTCGTGAAACTCTCTTTCATCTGCTGCCGCATTTACCACTCATCATCCGCAATTATGGGCTTATACCGAGTGCCTCTTGATAAGCAATAATGACATTACTGTACAACCCGGCAAGTGTGTTTTTCGCCCGTTATATAGGCAATTACCCTGTTAAGTGCCATGTCGCCGTTTTTCCCTCACGATAATATTTACTCTGATGTTTTCACTAAAAAATCTTACATCTGACATCGGAAACCAGAACAAAGAGGTATTACATAGCATGGGACAGAAGTTAGACGTGCGCAAAATTAAGCCCTTTATTTTACCACCATCACCAAATTATCTCCATTAAAGGAGCAATTTTTCCTCCATTGTGCAGTCAAACAACATGAGTTTTCATGTCAGGTAGAATGAATGAAAAAATAGAAAAAACATATTTTGACACCAGAATACTTCTATAAAAACTCCCACGTCAAAAATAAACGTTTCCTTCCTTTTTTAGAACATTTTTGTTTCAAAAGTTTCTAAGAATAATTTTTTGTGAGTGTAACAGCGTTGGTAGAAAATAATGCTACTATTTTGACAGATCATGCAACACAGGTACAATGCAACTCTGTGTTTATAAGCTGTGGACATTTGAATGAATAGATTGTGGACTTGGTAATAAGTCATCAAAGTTTTCTCGTCATCAACGCATTTTACATCATTATCAATCAACTTCAACGGTAATGGATAATGATAAATGGAAACGCACGAAATGATGATATTTAATGGCAAAAATTATACCCGTCCTTATTGCTAAAGAATGAAAATTTCTCATATTTTGTGTTTTCAACATGAAACGGTTTTAAGATACATACAAGCAACTTTGATTGACATTTTTGTAAAAATTGACAATCATAATATGCATCGCATGCAACACGAGTGGTTTACATAATGTATCTCTAGATATTCTTGAATTACCTGAATAAAGCATTGCATCCACATGTTTTTGATTGAGCTCATGCTACATATTTTTGCAAGTTTGGCGCAAGTGAGAAATAAAAAAAACTTTTGGTTCATTTGCCCGTCTTTGTAAGACAAGTAGTGGACGAGCTGAAATGGGTAAATGGTGCATATGTTTCATTATCTTGTTACCTCTTACGTCATTAGTGTACTGAATAGCGAACAAAAATATATAGGAAGAAACCGATGACGATGAAAAACCTACATTGGTACCTACTTACACATGTAGGTTTGCTGTCTATCGTGGTGCCCATCTGTGTTTGGTGTGTCAGTGCTTTTGTTTTACATTCCTTTTAATTACTCTGTGTCTCCGTTTTTTTTTCTTCCACTTCGTATAATTTGTGTTCCTCAGTCTGTCAGTTTTGCTTCGTACGATTATTTTAATTACTACAAGAGCACAATCGAATCCAAAGTAAATTACCTCAATGCTTTTCTTTTCTGGAAAGGAGTAAAACCCCACAAAAACGAACCTATGAGCTTACTTGAATTAATATTCAAGAATTCTTTGGAGAAAATACGGGTAAAACAGAAGATAGCCAAAATGTTTTAAAATTGTGGAATGAATTTTTAAAAAATATTTTCCAAACCTTGAAATTATGATGAAAATCATGTCATGATGTTTCTCAAAAACAATTTTAAGAAAATGCAGTTTTATGCCTGAAGATTGTGAAGATGAGAGAATTTGAATTAAAATATGGATGGCTGACTGGCTTAAAAGCATCGAGAAAAATTAAATGGAAAATGTCGGTTCCATTTTAAAAAAAAATACAATGCACAAGGGAATTATCTAAATCGCTTGTAATTACACTTAAAAACACGAGCGTCTACGTCACCCACCAAAAAAAGTTTAAATCGTGGTATTTATTTTTTTAATATTTCCATCATTACCAGAGCAGACTACCAGACAAAGCTTTTTACGAGGTTGTGCTCAGAACAAACGAGACTAAAATATAAAAAAGTGTAAATAGTCTGCTACACTAAGAAAATGGTGTGAGTCAGTCTGACGTGAAGTTTTTATTTTCGTAACATTACATAACCAAAAAACGAGCTTCCTGATCTACCAGACAAAGCTTTTTACGAGGTTGTACACAGAACAAACGAGACTAAAATATAAAAGTGTAAATAGTCTGCTACATTATAAGAAAATGGTGTGAGTCAGTCTGACGTGAAGTTTTTATTTTCGTAACATTACATAACCAAAAAACGAGCTTCCTGAGTTTTTGAGCTAATATTTCTCACCTGACCTGCTACACAATTCTACTTGAATCTCATCTCCCTCGAAAAACCATCAAAATAAATCAGTCATTCTTTCTTTCACAATCATCAGCGATCACAAAACCGTAATAATAACGATATCATAAAAAATCAAGAGGAAGACATTAAAAGTTATGGAGTATTAGTATTTTATCTGAAAACGTATGTCGCACTTATGTAGATTGTTAAAATTGATGACTGACTATTATTACCATTTGACCATTACCATTACCATAAATGATATCGCAACAACAACCAAAAAATGAATAAAAATACAAAATGTGCAGACGACAATCCAAATTGTAATGAAAGTTTTTACAATACAGTTTGAGGAGTATGTCTGCACTGGTGTCGTTGAACGTTTGAGTACCCTAAAAAATTATACAAAGTAAGAACATTTAAATGATGTAATGTCTTGGTATTAACCTTTGAATGCCTTTTTTTCTTCAAGTACTCACACACTGTACATTACACGAAGGAAAATCGTTTTAACCTGGTTTTGTATAGTCTCCCATTAATATTTATGCTTTCCTTGTCAGGGATTGGGTGCTCCAATTTTATCAGGTCAATTTATCTTGCGTCTCTTTAGTTGCATTGGCTGAAAGTGTCTGCCGTTCACTTTCTTGATGGTTTGTTGTTACTCATGTACTGCCCTATATGCACACACACACAATTGTTTCATGTGCAAGCTTTATTAGCTCGAGTTAAGCATTTTCGACTGAGAGAAAAAAAATGAACATGCTGGTTGGCTTAAAAGTTTTTTTATTGTTTCTTTTTGGCTGACGAAAATTTTGAGACTTTTCATTTTCTTCAATTGCGTGAATCCACTCGATAAGAATATATATAATGCTCTTGTACGAATGTATAATAATAATGGCCGTAATGACGAAACGAGGAACAGCCTTCAATTCGTTTAGACGAAATGAAATAATAATGAATGTAAAAATGGAGGCTGGTTGAGTTTCCTTCGACTCTCTGGATTTACTCCTTTTTTATGCATGCATGCATGTGTGTGAGCAATTTATTTAATAAGGTGGAACAAAACGAGCATGTTATTAGTAGTAGTGGTCGTGCCTGCTTCTGATAATCTTCATCTTTATTTACATATACAGTCAGTTTTTTTCAGCTGCAATGGTATTCTTTTTTTTTACATTACCACCAACGGGAATAAAAGTTGCAGAGTAAAAGGAACCATTAAATGGTTATTATAATAATTGTTATGGTCTTCATCGTAAATTGGATGGGAGTGATTATTATTGTTATTTTTGGAGTAAATGTACTATTGCCACTGTTTCGACTGATGAAATAGAAGCAAAATTATAATGGATAACAGAATTGATTGACGATCCTTTCCTGTTCCACCCTGAATCTCATCTTGAACTAAATTGACCTTACTATGGATGCATTCTGCTGATCGATTTTCAAAAACACTATAAATTCATCACTCAGCTTTCCTGATTTTCCTGCAATGTGCAACTAACAAGGCTAAAAAATAAGCAGTAAAGTCACAAATTAAGGTAAAAAATTAGGAATAATTCTGGATAATTTAAATTTAATACTTTTATAGCTTGTTTTTTAATGGTAAACTTTTTCTGACTCCTTCAACTCACCAGAAGTTGATTATCTGCTTAAATTTACTCATAAAAATTACAGCCACACAGTGCCATAATTTTAATTGCCTTCTTTCCCCATTATAAAAGTAGCTCTGTCGACAAATTCTCTCCATATTAGCTGGCTGAAAGACAACTCTGCAAAGATTTAAAGGTAGTTTTATCACTTCATTTTCTTCTTTTATTGCTTTGTTTGAAAAGGCAAAGCACTTTTCATGACTTGATTATTACACCGGCAATGTAATCTCTTTTGTTTCCTTTTTGCACTTACTACCACCACCATTCTAGAAAAGCTACTGCAAAAAGTTATCAAAACTTCAACAAAAAAAGTAACATGAAAGTCTTAATTCAAGCAACCAAACGATTACGGCCGCCACCAGTATTAAAATTGTGTTTCCATTTTATTCACACGTGTGTTGTGTCCACCAAAAAATACGAATGGAACAACTTTTGAACTCCTATAAGAGATATGTAAGCATATCAGCGGGTTAAAAAAAGCCACCTGAAACTACAGTGAGCAATCTGCCACAAAAACACACGTATAATTAGAAATATATCAAGATTTTCTTGATTACATGGTACAACAACGTAACAGTTTTTTAAGACCAACACATGCATGTGTGAGTTGGCCACATAAATAATAAATGTTCTTTCTTTGGCTATTTATACAAAAACTGCAGAAAACAACAGAGGCAGAACATCATAATGGAGTCAGCAACCATTTATATGCCCTGCTCAAATATACATACAACTGCGTCACTTTTTACCCACTATCATCATCACATAATCAACTGGAGAAGAAAAAGGTATATAAAACTTATTATTTACTACTGTTGCTACACGTTTTACGATTATTATGATTACCATCATAGTCATCATCTCATGTTATTAGAATATATGAAGGAAATTAAACCACTGAAACAATCTGTTCCGAAGTCTACCACTACCAAACTATTTTCCAGAGTACACAAAAAGTATTCTCCAGCAAAGGAAATTTGATTCACTGGAAGCGGCACAAGTGTAACAGAACAACACAGCTTAAAAAGGCGAGATTAAAATGCATTGTTCCGTGTATCTAAACTGCTTTTTTAACTACTGGCAATGGCCACTCAAAAAACGACGTATGTATACAAAATCCTGAAAATACAAAGAACAACACATTATGCTTTTGCACTACAATTCCTTCGTTTAAGCATATTGTTTTTTTGACTTTTCCAAAAATAACGAAGGATTCAGCACAAGCCAAAAATTGTAGAAGGGACAGACCCAAAAGAAGATATCCGAAAATGGGGAAAAATCCAGTTAACCTTCAAAGAGTATAGTTAATCTACTCGAAGATTGGTCGGACTGAAAAGTAAAATATAAAGTTCAAAAAATAATGTTTAGAGTTCAGGAGAAGCATAGCATTTACTTTTGTGATCCTCATTTCACAAGAGATAATTGTAGAGGAAACTAATTTGAAAATTTTCCTCTTTTTCCTTTTCCCATTTATTCTCACGAAAAATTATTACGCACACTAGTGAACTCTCCGTTGAACTGCTACTATTTTAAGTGGTTATTGTGGCTGTGTGGCTTTTCATCCTTCTTTCTTGTTTCCAGAGTCGCCCTATTTTGCTAGTTTCCTGTATCATATCCTCCTCCTCTGCGGATCTACTTCGGAGTTGATGCTTTGTGGTAACTGTGTGAAAAAACAAATGGGAATTTTGTACAGTACAAGAGGAACAAAGGTAGAAAAAAACTAAACTATACTAACTACAGCACAACATGTGCACAACTAGCAATTCACAAGTTGAATAGGAATAATAACGATTGCTGATAATAATAGTACTTTTCTCGTGCTTGGTGCTATGATGAGCTCTAGTAATGATACGGTATACAAATGTGTCTACTATTATTACATTATGTAAAGGGTATTATCACGTTATCGAGAAAAAAACATACAGAAAGAAAGTGTGTAGTGTGTGTTGAGATAAAAAATAATGCAAAAAACCAACCATGCTTTATAAAAATTAAAACAGGAAAGTTCGTCGCACATAACATAAGCCTGAGTTGTAAAAATATATATGCATTCATTTTTTTCAAAGCCTAAACCATAAACCTGGACAAGCTAAACTTGCCGAACAAAGAATTCTTTTCTGTCTGGAAAAACTTGCATGACTTTTTGTCGAGCACATCTTCACTTTTTTCTAATTTTTTTTTAATCTTGTGTATCCAAACCCGTTTAAAGATAAACCAGCTGTTTCTTAACTCTGCTAAATAACTGCTTAAAAAGTAAGGAAACGTAGGCAGGCCTCTTCTGTATCTTCGTTTATTTTGGTTTATATTGGTGCAAGATGCGCATTACTGAATTCCTCCATAAATGAGAAATCGTAGTGCATATGTTATCTTACATACAATGCACATCTTTTGTAATTATTACTTCTAATATTCAGTGGCTCCTGGCTCAAACCCTTTTATTTTCTATTTTTATTTCTGTAAAAAGCTGACCACATTTAGCCAGTTTGTTAGAAAACGGTCACATTGTATAAAAGAGCAGAAGCTCCCATTTTTAAAAAGCAATGGTGCTAATAATGGATAAGTGCAGTGTAGACAACAGTGATGGAAAATTATTACTATTTTCCTGGTTGTTGAGCTGGAGTGAGTAAGCAAAGCTTACTATTTTTTAATGGGCAAAAGCTATAGATATTCGTATAAACTAGTGTAACCTTTTCCTCCAATTCTTAATACCCAGGTTGATTATTACACCAAAATAATGACGAAGATGAGTGAGTACGTTGAACAGGTAATACTGAACTTTGAGGAAAAATATGTAGGTATATTCGAATCAAATGGTTGCCTTAAGATGATATTATGTTTAATGTGCATTTTAATGTTTTTAGGTATGTTTTGAGAGTAAAGTATTCCTCACCCTTTTCTAGGGATGCATCATCATCATTATCATTTTCAGCTTCTTTTGTACTCATTAATTTTATATTTGTTATATTCGCTTGAGAGAAAACCAAAAGTCAATTTAAGTTTCTTTTTCTCAGGAGTAGTTAATATTAAAAAAGAAGGCACGGTAGAAAAAAAAGTAGAAAAATGTTCCATACTTTTTGAGCATGTGTTTGGGCCTTTGAAAAAAAATGTAGAGGTTACTTGAAACTACTTAGGAGTAGAGTAGCTCTTCTTTTCTTTCTTTTATAAAAAAATCGTAAGTAACCCTCTATTATTCTCTTCTCAAAGTAGCAATTTACAGAGAGATAGGTCCTCCTTCCTTTTTAACCCATTCTATTCATTTACTGACTACAACCTCCAATTTATTAACTTGGCTTGTTCCCCTGAAAATGTACAATATGCTTTTAACTCCTTTTTTTTTCTAAAAAAAACGACGCACTCTAAACAAGACTTCTCTCGAATACGGTCTGCTCCATTTATGAAGTTGAGCATTTGCTTTTTGGTAGAGGATCTTTGTAGAAAAATGTATAATTCTTTTGTCAGTTCTTTTGGCTTTGTGTCATCTACTTCGCTTCTTTCTTTTGGATATATGTATTTCTGCTCTTGATTAAAAGCTTCTGCATAAGTGCCTTTTGCTAATGTTGAGGTAGCTACTTTCTTCGTTGTGTGTTAAAGCAGATCTTCCTAGAATTTATGCCCACGAAAATATACATCGTTGCGTTATTGACCGTGGCCAATCCCAAATTATATGTGGAGGAGAAAATAGAAAACAGCAACGAGTAACCTATGTTTCTTCAGTTCTGATGTTAGAACTTTGGTTAGGCACCGTCATGTAATTTTGTCATTTGTCACTGACTACAACCGTAAAAAACCAGAGAAGAAGAAGAGGATATTGCTTATCCTACTTGTGTGATTTCCTTCAGAGAGAGAATTCCGCGGTCAGTTTTGTATAGTATCTTTCTACAAACCATAATATGAAAGTAAACTGCCAACTAGTTTTGTATTTGCGTCGTAGATGTGGGTTGCATTGACCAGGCACTTGCAGGTTTCGTTTTAAAAATGAGGTTCCTCTTTTTTTAAAAAGAATATTCCATTTTACTTGTTTAGTCAGTCAGTCAGTCAGCAAAAGGTCTATTGTCTGGGTCAAGTGATCAGTCAAAAAGTCAAGAAATTCTTCACAAAAATCTCACCGAGGAAGAAAAACTAAAACAACCACAGATGATATGTTGAACAGACAACTTGCTCAGAAGTAGACTGCTGGCATGAATACAATGGGATCTTGAAGGGTTCATAATAATCAACGTTTCCTCGTGCGTTTATGCACAAAAGAAAAAATCAATTTTTTTTCTTTTACAAGATTCCCCTCAGACTTTAGTTGCCCTTATAACTCACGTTGAGTAAGAATTATGTAACTTTTATGCTTTCAAACCGAGCTTAGCTTAGCTTAGGAAGGAAATGTCGGAATGGTGTCTGACAAGAACCAGAAGGGGAAAAATGTTGCTGATTAAGAAAGGACTGCAGTTGGAAATGAGAATATATGCGTTAAGAAAAGAATAAAAACATCCTCTTTGGAAGTTGGCGACTTTATAAACCTGTTGTTGGTTTCCCCTTGTTGTGTCCATCATGGGGATCATGCATCAAGAACTATGTGAACGCAATTTGATAATACATAAACACTGCATCTTCGACCAGAATATTCTTTGCCTACATTAAAGACATACATTGCACAAGGTTCTTTGAAACAGCTTAGAATTAATTTTTTTCAAAATAATAGGATTGAGAAGGTAAAAATAATATCACAGGAGACTTGAAAGAGGGTTAAATTCATGCATTATCTTGGTAAGAAATAAAAAATAGAAAGAAGAAGGGCGAGACTTTAGCAGCATGTAAGATTGTAATTTCTTATTAAAAATATTTTTTTCATTTTAGGAAAACGAAAATCTGCATAGGAATCATGGGACATAAATATATTAAATTTAAACGATTAAAAGTTAAGTGGTACTATTTAATCTTCACGTTTGAACATGCCAAGGATGTTTGGTACCAAGAATAAAAATAGAAAGGAAAAGGTGTTGATTTGAAGTAATCTGATTATGATGGGTTGGGGCTCACCTATCGCCAACGATATTCATTCTTATCCCATCTTAGATATTTCTTCGCATTTATACTTCCAGATCCACGAGTAACCTGAACTTGAGGTCAGAATTGACATTTACCGCAGCGGGGGATAACTTATTCTGCCACACTGGCCTGTTCAAGCAAGGAGAATTTTTACATAGGTAATTCACTACCCGGTGCAGGGCAATGTGAAAATATCTCTGGCTCTAATTTCCATATCCACAATATTTGAGCTTTTTTGGTGCGAGTGGTGCAGGTTGCCTTACCGGGATAATTTTGTAGTGATTTGATTTAGATAAAAAAAAGCTTCAAATAACTAAAGAATTGTGCCACATTTATCTTTAAAACTCAAAAAAAAACTTCCGAGGCACCTCTTAAAGAAAATTGCTACCTTATTACGGTGAATGGGAAATTATTTTTTATTTTGAAACTCAGCATAGCATACCATTCATAATAAAAGTTATAGTATTCAATAACGAAAATTATAGTGACAAAAAAGACCGAGGCAGATAGCATGACTCTGCCAATTTCCTGTGTTGAGCTCGCTCACGTAAGCATTAACCAACATTTGGACCAACCCCTTCCACAAAATAGTAAGCAAGCACTGCACACAAATTCTTAAGTTATATATATTTGGTAACTACCCATTATTATCATCTTCTGCAGGGCAAGATGACATCTAGCAAAAGAGCTCTTCTCAGCTCGTCACAATCACCGCCGGTGATGTGCTCTGCTCTGTGTTCATCCTGTCGTGTCGCATCCACCGCTTCAACAAAAAATACTATAATCATCATCACCAACTACATCATCACGACGATGATGACGACGATCATTTTACCGCACAACAACAGCAATAATACTAGCACTTTTCTTCTCAAAGCTACACAATTGAGGGAAAGAGGACACATCCCTCCCACTTCAATCTCTTCACATACATCATTCCATTAGATTCCAACCCATCAAGGATTTTTTGATTGGATCAAAAAAACCTGGTATTACACACATCATCATCGTCATCCTCATGAGCAGAAAAAAAAATTGTGAAGAGCGAAATAAGTACAGAGCACACGACCAAATGAAACAACGTAGGCACCGTCATCATCACGTTCCTTTTTTCCACGTTGCATAGACCTAATAACAATGTTCATTTCAACAGAACACACCTCTTTCACTCTGCTCTTAGCGAATATCCGTAATCTTCTTTTTGGTGGGTATGGATCATGATAATAATGATGATGGTAAAGCAAGTACATTAAAACAAAAAAAGGAATTTATTTTGTATCGTGTGTGTGTGTGCACACTTATTATTACATGTACTCTAGGTATATACTTATTTCGTTAGCCTTTTTTGCCTTTTTTCCATTTCCCCTCTTTCGGTACATTTTGTCTTCAATTTTTTTTGCTTCGGGTAAATAATATGTAACAATGTGTACGAGTGTATAATATATTAATAATAATAATGCATTCCTCCTTAATAACTAATGTTATACATTATACACTTTTGAGAAGACACAACCATCCATTAGCCATCAACAAGACAGAGAATCGACAAAAATTTCAAATGGAAGCAGGCATCGTGTGAGTAATGCATTTTTTTTGTACGGGAATGAAATTCCTTGTTTTCTTGTGAGCTAATTGGTATGTAATGCATTCTACTTATGCATTGCTTTGTAATTAAATGTTTGTTCTCTCAAATGACTGAGGTAAGATAAGTGATGTAATGAACCATGTTTCTTCAAATAAGAGTTCGTCGATAGAAATTATAATGGAACGAAGGAGATTTTAGAAGAAATGGTGCTCACACATTTCTCTTTCCAAAACTATTTTAATCGATTTAAACTGTTTTTTTTTTGGATTGTTAATGGACGTTACATTCGAAACTGAGCGTATTCATGTATTCTTCATGCGAATAAAAAATTATGGTACAATATGTGTAATTGGCAGGTTCGGATAAACGAACAAAGTAGGAAAATGGATGTATTTATGTAGAATTTAAAGTGAAATTTTTACAAACCATATAGCTCCTCCCTTTCCTCATATCACTTGAGGTGATGATTCAAGTGTTCCTGTTGTTGGTGCAATGATAGTCATGATGATGATGACAATGACGTTATATTTTCGCGGTTTTTAAACCCAGTAAAGCACACATTTCTCAGCAGTGGATGCAGCAGTTTATTGATACGGACTTTAGAGGAATAAATAGATTCAAAAGAGGAAGGAAATATTCATGCTGTGCAAGGCTGCGTTCTGTCGACTCCTCTTAATACTTTAAATGCTCACTCCCGTCGTCCCCACTGCTGAGAAAAAATAAAATGATAATCCTTATATATTCTTTCCCAACAAAAGTGCAGTCATCATTGCCATCATTGTCTATTAAGTGGGATACAATTGTATCACATTACTTCACACCGAGAAGAAGAGAACAAGAATCGGCGAAGAGATGAGACGCTTTTGTTTTCTTTCCTTACACAAAAAAATTGAACAAAGATAACAATAGAAATTACACGGGTATAGATTTGTATCATTCATTGTCAAAAAGTGTGTATTCTCGATGAACCAGCAGCAGCAGCACCACCACCACTTTTTGTACTTTAAGTGTTTTAAGAGGAGCACAGCAGTGTGCACAAATGTCCTGTCATCACAACAGATCAAAAAGTAATGATTGTGGTGGTGTTGATGAGTGAGTCCCGCTGCTGCTCGGAGAGAGAACTTGACATTGACATGTAAAGTAAAAAAAAAGTTCTTCCATTTAAAAACGGGGATTATTTTCTGAAGAGTCATCCAGGTGTACAATAACGTTGTAAACAAAGAACACACCATCTCTCGATATGCAGCCAATGGATTATCATCTTCAAAGATCGCTTTCAAAATCGGAAATACCCTGACTTTCTTTTCTTCTATTTTGTGGAAGAAGAATCGTGTATCATCTGAACCACTCGAGAGTCTCTTCCTTTCTATTCTAAAAGAGACAAGAGAGGTAAAATAAAATGTAAAATTGGCTCAGCAGTTTAGCTTCATTCTTTAGTTTATTCGACGGTGACAATGCAATGTTACTTGAAGTTGGACAAAATCAAACTGATTCCTTTAAACACCAATCCATCGATGAAGGTTCGCATGTGTTTTTTTTTTTCAAAATTTTATTGTGAGGTTTGACTTTGATAAAAATTAATGTAAGGACGCGACTTTTTTTATTTAAAGTTTAGCATGTGATAAACGAGAGTTTGCATATTTTACTAAAAAATTGAATGTTCCAATATCGACATTATTTATGCTTTCAGGTAATTGTAATCAAAGGTTTCATTATTTCATCAAAGAAAAATATTTTCATGTTTGCTGGCATACCCCATAATTTTCACATTTTTCTGAGTAAATTATTTATTCCTTGATCAATAATTATGCAGATTCAGCAATTTGCAAATATATTTGTATCCTGTAATTTCCTTGTGGGATGATGATTAGAGTGATCATCTACATCATCAACATCATCGCATTTTACCATCGTGCATGTGATCTGCTGATAGTCAAGAAAAGGAGGCTTCAAACGAACGAAAAATCACAAACAAATCCAATCCAATTTTCGTCAAAACTTCTTTTTTTTCAATTCAAGTTCCTAATTTTTCTTAATTAAATTTTTTCACGTGGTTCACGAACCTCTGTACTGTTGATCATCATCGTCATCGTGACAGAAAAAATTCAGCACGATATAAAAATTCCACTTTACTCAAATAGAGGGGACATACAGTATCGACTCAAAATGAAGAAAGGGCTGATGTGAAAAAAAGCAAGACTTTATAGGAAACGTAACGAGAAAGCCTTTGAGCCATTCAAAGAATTGGAGGGTGAGCATGACCGTGCTGATTGCATGCAAATGCACACACACACACGTCAATTGGCTACCTGCAAGAATTTTTCTGGTAATGCAATAATAATCCAATTAATATGCAATGCACCAAATAAAATGAAGAATGAATGATGGAACATGCTAGAACTTTTTTTGGCTGGGCACGTTCAAGGAATGTTACTGGAATGCCATTATGTTGTTGCGAGCATATGCGTACATATTTTGTAAGGTGGTGCACAAAAAATCCCTCTGATTTTTAAAATAATATCTATACTTACGTGGTGGAGAATTGGGAAGAATGGAATCCAGTCAATCAACAGAGAACAACCACCATAACACCACCAGGCTTTTACACAGGAAGTTTTTTCTTGATGATTGGGTTGGGCAGTACCTACATAATATCAGTTTGTACTCGAGATCCCCTTCCCATTCTTTCGTGTAAAAATAAAATATTTTTTTAGAAAAATAATTTAACATGGTTCGCCGTCCCTGGCTTATACATTTTCTTACGTTCTTCTTCCTTCTTGAGTAAAGCTCATACAATATTGCTAGTTAATTTGCATACGTAATTCTTGCACAAAGGTGAAATCAAGTAATTTCAGTATTTTTCAGGCAATATTGAACGTGCGTGAATTGTAAGAAGATGGCTTTCCGAATGGAGGTAAAAATTATAATTTCGTTGGCTGCTGGACAGGTTATCGTGGTTTGAATTGTATTCTTTACTCAAACCTGATGGCCGCTTGTTGGAAATTGTGTGGTGGTAGGTTTGTTATCGTGAGTTCGTGCCACTAAAGATTACAATTTCGATAGAATGATTTTCATTAGTAGCTCCGCTCCATCCAAAAAACTGGCTACTACCAAACGAAACAGATTGGGTAGTGAGTAGTAACGTAAAAAAAAACAATATGAACTTTGAGCACTTATTGTGTAGTACGCTCTTACGCTATCACGAGAACGAATCTTGTTTCTTGTTTGTTGGCGGTAGGGACCGGTGGTGGTGGTGCCAGTATTCTAAGTATAATGTGAATTTCTTTTTCTGTACATTTTGCCAGTGCAGAAAATGAATTTTTTTGGTACTTAAATATTCTTGTAATCTAATCTAGATGTGGTTTTTTAGGACGATTGTTGGTGTTCTTATCGCAGGAGGGCATGGCATAGTGTGATTGCCTTGAATATTTTTAATAAGATATAATAATAGCATTATCCAGCAAAACCCTGTTGGTAGATGGTCATTATAATTCTGGTGAAAATCACTTCATGATTAGTCTGATCTATATATATGATTGTCA